>JAQZBX010007573.1:0-34290 GCA_029593785.1 Cabassous unicinctus
TCTGGTATCACTTGCTTTCAGCCTTCCTTTAGTATTCCTTGTAAGGCTACTTCTGCTAGTAACTAATTCTCTCAGCTTTTATCTGGGAATATTTTATTTTCATTGCTGTTTTGCTGGATATGAGAGTCTTAGTTGAAGGTTCTTCGTTTTCAGCACTTTGACTGTGTCACCCACTGCCTTCTGGCCCCCAGTGTTTCCAAGTTGGCTGTCAATCTTATTGGGGTTCTCTTGTACATGAGGAGTCGTAAATCTCTTGCTCTTTTCAAGAGTTTTTCTTTTTCTTTGGCTTTCAGTATTTTCACTATGATGTATCTCTTTGTGTTTAAACTCTTGGGACTTTGTTGAGTTTCTCAGATGCATAGATCAATATTTTTTATCAAATTTGGTAAGTTTTCAGCCATTATTTCTTTGAATTTTTTTCTGCCATTTGTCTCTCCTCTCTTGGTACTCCCATTATGCACACCCAGAGGAAAAGACCAGTTTACAAACATAATCAATATCTCTTTTTGGAATTCATAAATAATAGCAAACTGCTACACTCACCCTGCTTCAGACTGAGAGGGGGGTTAGATCTGATGGGACATATGGAAGAAAGTGGTTGCTTGCAGTTGTAGATACTCTTTGCTTTTTGCAGTGGGGTTATCCATCATCATTTTGTTGGTTGTCCTTGGCAAGTCCAATGAAATGGAGGGTAGGTGTTGGCCACAATTCTGCTGAGATTCAGGGCTCAAACAGCATATGAACAGACCAAAGATTTAAGTCTCTAGGACATATATTTAATGGGTATAGTGCTAATTGTGAGTTCAATTAAAAGGGGTAGAAGAATCATGTGTAAGGAAATTATAAATAAGTCTAACTCTGTTACATTGGGAAAATTGATTATCATATATTCCAAGGTAAGGTCCACTGATGGGGTGCTAATTTCTTGGGGTTGTGTGCCTTGCCTATAGTCTGGCTGTCTCAAGAGCCCCCAGGAGCACTCCTGTTTTGGTTTTGTTTGCTGTGGCAGTTAGCAAGATCTGCCTGACACGTGCATAAGTGTAACCTCTGAAATGCCCTCCTGACTCACTTTGAAATCTCTTAGCCATAAAAACTCTTTTGTATTTAATGTTTCCCCTTTTGGTCAGGGTCTTTTTCCAAATGCATCATTGGATGGTGTTTGATATTAATCCCTCAGTGCCAGGGAGGCTCATACCAGGGAGTCTTGTCCCAAGCCGGGGGGAAGGTGGTGAGTTTATTTGCTGAGTTTGGCTTAGAGAGAGGCCACATTAGAGTAACAAGGAGGTTTCCAGGAGGTAACTCTTAGTCAATATTTATTATTAGGCTAAGTTTCAATTTCCCAAGAATAAGGTTCATAAGTACAAGTATTAATATCTTAGGCTAGGTATATTGGTTTGCTTTCTTTTATTAGGCACTGTCTATATACTCAAGAGATTCTTGTTACTCTATTTGATAATGTAGCAGGATTCCCCAATATGGGAATTTAATATTTTGTTGGTTATTATGTGGGTGTCCACCCACTGAGATAACACTCCATGACCACATGAACACATTCCTATTCCATAGAGGCATGCCCTAGGTGCACCCTTCCCCACACATCCCATCATTACCTACATCCTGCACCAGTGACCCTCTCCTTCCAGAGGTAATAAACGAACACTCCCACAATTATTTTTTATTCTTAACCACAGTCCACATCCTCCCTAGTATTCACCTGTTCCTTCCTCCAGCCCTCCCCTCAGCTCTCCATGGATGGCCCAACCCATCTCCACAAACCTGCTCACACACACACTCCAGCACCATCAACATCATCATAAAATGGGTCCCTTTGAAAGCAGTTTCTGTTGCCTGCTTTCTTTCCTGTGTTTGGGTCACACATTCCTGAGTATTTCTGCATCTTTCATATTTTTTTTGTTGGAAACTGGACATTTCAGATAATACATTTTATCAACTCTGGATACCAATTCTTCTCCCTCTCTCCCCATCTTGGGACTTGTTGTTATTCTTATTTGCTTGTTTATTTGTTTAGTGACTATTTCAGAGAAGTCTACATCCACTGTACTGTGCAGCCTCTGATATCCTAGGGTAGATTTTTTTTTTCTTTTTCCTTTTTTCCTGTTAGCCTGGCTATCTTATCACCCCTGGGTCAACATAAGCCACTACTAATAGCTAGGCTTAAGCCTCTTTGGTCAGTTATATTTTTATCCTTTGCCATTGAATGTATGTATAGCTTGGAAGCTGTTTTCAGAGTTAAGGAGTTTAAATTCTTGCCCATGTTTTGCCAGAGACTGCACCTTGGATTTTCCTTCTCCAGTTGCACCTGAGACGGTGCAGCCTTGGTCATGCATACACTCTTCCAGACTGCCAGGGATGTGTGTGATTTCATCTTCAGGTCTAGCATCCAAGGGGTTGCTCCTGGGTCTTAGTAGCTTCTTATTCAATCAGTGGTTGCTCAGGGGTTGTGCTGAGTAGTGCCAGTGAGGCTTCACCCTGTGCTGATGGGTCTGTATGTGGCTTGGGAATATATTTAAGTTTGGACCACATCTTGGTCTAATTGCTCCTGAGTGGATACAGCACAGACCCCCAGGGTTGACTCTGATCCCAGGAGAGTTCTTCCTAGCTGTCTCCTTCCCTTGTTCTCTTGGTTAAATTTCTGATTATTCTGCCCTTTTGTTCTTTGCTATTTATATTATGGAACTATGAGTGCACTCTTAATTGCTCTCCACTAAGACCTCCATTGTTTTTTGTTTTTGTTTTGTTTTTTTTAAAATATGCATCCTCCTCCTCCACCCCCATACACTGCAGACAGTGAGCTTGTAGCAGGCTAGCTGGAGAGCAGCAATGTTTCCCAGAGCACAGACACTATTCTGGGAATGCACATCCTAGCACAAGGAAGAATTAGACATAAAAGAACTGAATTCTCTGCTCAAATGACATGGAATGGAGAATAAAGAATCTTCCATTGTTTTTGGCAACACACTTAGGCATAGAATTTCCAAGCTCTTTTCCCTTAGGCAGAGCTGCAGAGCTCTATCTCCTTAAGGCCTGTCTATCTGGCCTGCCTATGACCTGGGCAGGACCTCCACACCACTGTTAAGAGGTAGGTATGGCGGCCCACTTCTGGAGTGACACCTCTGCTCTATAGGCAGGAGCTGGGGGGTAGGGTAATCCCAAGTTTTCTTTGCTTGCCCATCCTGGCATGAAACCTCTGCCTCAATAGTAAGCCAGGATAGTAGTGATTGGAGCCCAACATTCTTAGTTTGTGCACCTGCAGTAGAGCTTATGCCCTCTGAGTGAGTGTTTTTGCTTTGCTACCAAAAGCAGATAACATAAAATGGTTTGGCTTTAACAGAAGGAATTTGTGAGCTTACAAGCTTACAGTTTCGAAGCTGAGAAAAATGTGCAAATCAAGGCATCATCAGGTGATGCTTTCTTCCTGAAGACTGGCTGCTGGTGATCCTGGATTCCTCTGTCATGCACCACATGGCAAACCACATGGCAGCATCTGCTGGTCTCTCCCTTCTCTTCCAGATTTCCTTGCTTTCAGCTTCTTGCTTCTGTGGCTTTCACTCTCTCTGTCTGAATTTCATTCTTTTTTAAAGGACTCCAGTAAGAGGATTAAGACCCACCCTGAATGAGGTAGGTCACATCTTAAGTTAAGATCCTTCTCACCAAAAGATCCTACTTACAATGGGTCCACACCCACAGGGATGGATTAACTTTAAGAACATACTGTTCTGTGATACATACAGCTTCAAACCACGACAGTGGGGCGGGGTAAAAGAAGGCAGCCCCAGTTCTCTCTGTTGCATTGGCCTAGAACAGAGCCTCGGCCGCAAGGAAGTGAGAGGATGATTGATGCTGGAGGCCTGTCCCCCCAGGGCCTGAACTGGAGCCCCAGACTGGGAGCCGGGGAAACTGGAGTTCCTATCATTTTGCTTGGTGTCAGCCTGGATTAGAACTCCTGGGCTGGGGGCAGGGCTGAGGAAGAATGGGTTGAGGGCCAAATGCCACAGATTCTCATTGTTCTTACCAAGATTTAGTAGGTTTTCTTGAATGGACGATTCTCCATTTGCTGTTTCCCCTTATGACAATTTCTAGAAATAGTAAATGATTGGGTTTTTTCAAATACAATTTTCCCCAGTTAAATGGTTGTTTCTTGAGAAGAGAGTTCATTCCAGAAGTCAACTTCCTAAGCTCAGGTATTTTGATGAATAAAAGGGAAGGGAATTTTGAAAAAATCTCTATGAGACAGGTAGTCTACTTAAATATTTAACTCTCTTAATTTACTGATTGTGAACTCATCACCACCACTTAAGATGCAGACATTGCTTCTCTTATTTCACAGATAAGGACACGAATTCCAAAGCTGAGGTAAATGCTTGGAGCCTTAGGACCAGCAGGTTTGGCAGGCACAGGAGTATCGATCTGATACCAAGGTCTGTGCCCCAGAACCACACCGTGCCATCCAATACAGGAGTCAGTGGAGACAGTGAGAACAAGGAAATGAGCAAATAAAGGCATGGTCTGAGTCTGCAGTCTGACTCTGGTCTCTATTACCACCAAACTCTGATCATCACTATAATGTGGAAATAATACAGCAATGAACATTTATTGCTTTCTTACTAAACTAAGCATCTTGAAGGACTGTCTCATTAATTCTCACCTATGAAGTAACTTGCTATTCTGGGGCTGAGAGAGATCACGGTACTGGTGCAAGGTCACAGAGCTTTCATACGAGAGACAGGGTTCAGAATCAGAAGAACATGGGGCCAGGATGACACGGCTTTCTGCACGGAATTACTATCTACTGTTACTCAAATTACCTATGACTGCTAAGAAAATGGTAAAGGGAGTTATTTATTAGGAGAAATGTTTCATATAAACCATTACTCTTATTTTCACTTTTGAATTTGAGTTAATTGTTTAATTATGAAATATGACTATTGCTAGCAATTTTGTCATTTGCCAATTTTTTTGCAGGCAACTAGCAGAAATTTCTGTTTACAATAACTTAACATTTTGGCCTCATTTTTTCCTTTTCATAGAAAAACTAGTCAATTCTGTTTACCAATTTGCCCAGGATAATATTTTATATCAAATCAATAAATACAAAATATGTGAATCTCTCTTTCACAGAATATAAAGGATATTGCATAATAGAATACTGGCAAAGAACTTCCTTAATCAAATTTTTCCTCAAGAGTAATCAGATTTCTCTTTTGAGAGAAGGGAAAGCAAGAGAAAATTGAAGTGGAGAAGCAAGGAGATTTCTCAGATGTTTTTCTATGCTCACCCAGATTGCAAATTTCTGCTCTGAAACTAAAGGGATATCCAAGGGAAGCTGAGTGCTTCCAATCTGTAAAATGGCGCAGCCACTGTGGAAAGTGGTTTGGTGGTTCCTCAAAAACTTAAATATATAATTACCATATAATCCAGCAATTCCACTCCTAGGTATGCACTCAAAGGAATTGAAAGCAGGGACTTGAATAGATATTTGTGCACTGACGTTCATAACAGCCTTAATCACAGTACATAAAAGGTGGACACCAACCAAGTCCATCAATAGATGAATGAATAAACAGTATAGGATAATATACACCCAATGGAATATTATTCAGCCATAAAAGGAATGAAGTTCTGACACATGCTACAATATGGATGAATCTTCAAAATAGTATGCTGAGATATTAAGCAAAGCACATAAGGACAAATATTGTGTGACTCCTCTTGTATGAAATATCTAGAATAAGCAAATTCATAGAGACAGAAAGTAGAATAGAGGTTACCAGGGGCTGGGTGGGGGTCACAGGGAGTTATTTCTTAATAAGTACAGTTTCTATTTGAAGTAATTAAAGGCTTTGGTAATGGATGGAGGTGATGTGCACCCAACATTGTGAATGTAGTTAATGCCAGTGAAATGTATATATAAAAATGGTTAAAATGACTAATTTTATGTTATAAATATGTCGCCACATGCAAAAACTGAGCTAATAATTGCTTTTTTGAAATGAAAATACTAAGAACTAGACATCTTTTCTGAAAAGAAATGTTATATTAAAGAAAAGTTTCTCACCATTTATGAGTCTCTGTCAGTGAATTTTCCTCTGCCTCTTGGTCAATTTTAGCTGAAAGTACAAAAGAAAGTGATGTATTAAATAAAAGATAAATAGTTATGCTACTCCAAGCAAAATATGATCTAAATGATATAAAATTTATTTTAAGTCAAATTAAAGTTAGGGAGTATGAAGAATCTTGCTATTGATTTATTCTTAAGCATCCGCTAACAACTGACAAATCTAATGTACTCCAGCCAGAAGTTTCTTTTAAATCTTTGACTGTAACAGACAGATGATAGAAAATATTGTATTGAACTTTCATTAATCTAATGCTATTATATTGACACAGATAAGATATATTACATAACCAATCAAGGTTCTCAGATTCTAAGTAATTTCTTTAAATCAGACACATTAACTAGAGAAACCAAAACATTAGCAAATTTCATGTTTACATAGAATGTGTTTGTCAAGGATTTAACAAGCTCTTATTATTAGGTGAAAATAATTCTCTAATTAAAGGTTCAAAAACCAAGTCAAAAAGTTAACAAGAAATGCCATGTAACCTTCTTCAGTTATATGGTAAGAATTCTGAACTCTTTTCAATAGGGTTCTCCACACCATACCACAGTTGAACAGGTTCAGAGATTATTTCTACAGAGGTTCAAGATAAAATACTAACATTTTCTACTAATGGAAAGGGGGGAGGTGAAAGTGTAGCCATTTATTTGCACTACTCTTTGTCTAAAGATAAAGAATGGTAGTCAGACAGAAATCAGAAGATCAAATTTGGGCAGGAGATTGCATTAATATTGTCAAGTCGTTTAAAAGAACATAGGAATTCCATCACATAAAATAAGTATGTGATGTGACTTGCAAACTTTTTTGACCAGTTAGCCTCCTGGCAATTCATTTACTACTCCACATACATATATGTTTGACAGAAATGTTTCAGAAATATTCTTCACGGAATGATGTCTATTATTTTAGTATATTTTATTAGATTTTTAAAAAAACATTATTTGTGACCCACTCAAATGATTTCATATCCCACTAATGGTTTATGACCAACAGTTGCAAAAACACTGAGCTATGGGACAAAAAGAAAAAACATAATGAAAAAAATTTCCTGAGACTAGTGAAAGAAAAGAAGTTGTCATCTTTTAAAAAATCATTCCTCTTTGGGTCACACTTTTGGCCATTTGGAGAAATTAGAAGACAAAGTGGAGCAAGGTAGACTGATTTTAAAAAATTGGAACTGTGCACAAATAAAACCCACTGTCCCTTGGGAATTGTCAAAGTGTTTCTGTCACTACTTAAAACACAACAGTTCATCTTGGGCTGGTTAATGTTTTACAACCTCAAGACAGTGTTTTCAAAGAGTCTGTACAGTATCTGCACAGCCAAAATGAATGTCCTGCTGCCACTCTTGGCAGGGATTGCCAGAATTTAACAGGATCATTTGAGCTGGCAGCAGAGGGAGGTTTTCTGTTTTCCCTTTCTCTTTTAGTACTTTAGGTTGTTTACATAAACTGGCAGGTCAATTGTTTGTTTGCCATACTGAAAAAATAGAATAAATGTTCCACGATTTTACTTTGAAAAGGCTCAACATGAACATACAGTCTTATAAAGATCTGCTCTGGGCTGCCTAGCTTAAAAATGATTTGCTTCCAGAAGCAATTTTAGAACCAAATAAAGTTTGTTTAAGAGAAAACAAAAAAGCACCACAATTCATACCATTTTCAGTAAGGACAGTCTTACAATTATCCTAATATGTCTCTTTTTTTTCTTTGTAAAATAGAAATTCAGACTGAGATTGGAAGACTTTCTAGACTAGTTTAGAAGAATGACGTAAATGACAAGAAATTTAAAACACACTAGGTTGAGATGCCAGAGATCTGGGTTCTCTTCTTGATTCTACCACTAAAATGAGCTACATGACCTTAAGCAAATAAATTAACCTGTTAACATAGATAGAATACCTAGCACAGTGCTTCCAATAATTAGCAGGTACTAAATACATTTTATTTTCATTTAAAATAGTTGGATGAGAAGCTCTTGAAATTCTTGAAGCTATATAATGCATGGTTATAAGTTTAATTCAACCAGCCAACTGCTATTTTATTATGTTTCAATGTTGTATGCAAAACAAAACAAAACAAAAAAAAGCACCTACTTAGAGGTTTCCCAAAAGCATAAGCCTCCAAATTGTGATAAAAAGAATAAAAGTGAGTTTCACTTGTTCATGATGATTCCTTTTGATGTTCACTAAAATAGCTCTTGCTTCACTGCATGAGTGAGTTTGGTTGATAAAACACTTTAATCCAATGTGGCAGAAGAATGGTTCTTACTAAAGGAACAAAACATAAAAACAAACCCTCTTCTCAAGCCCAATAGCCATAATACAATCAAAAAACCAAATTGGAGTAGCAGAGAATATTAGAAAAATGCTATATTATCCAATATTTTTACATGATTTTGAAGCTACGTGGATCTGTGTATTCAAATTGTAATCAGCTCTGATCAACAAAGGAGAGATCAAAGAAACTGCCTTAGCAACACATTTCCATCCTTGATGTACAGTCAACAATTCAAGGAACTGAACAGATTTTCCTTTGTATGGCAATCTTAGGAAAAAACCTTCTAAAAAGCTGGGGTGCAAATGAGTTCATTGGGGACATGGGGACACTATCTTCCAATATGTTGCTTATATAATATGCACTACCAACTTTTTATTGTCACAGTTCTTTGAAACAAAGTTATGATGTTAAACTAGTGACAAATGCTGGATTTGGTTGTTTTTGCTAAAACCCTGATTCAAAAGCTGCTTTTGTTAGCAAGGATGATTTTACCAAACTAAGGTAAAACTTCATTCGATTAGTGAAAATTTTTATTTTCACTAATTTTTATTTTAGAAATGAACTAACTCTGACATTCCTTTAGGGAGTATCCAAGCTAGCACAGCCAGTGACCAGAATCCTAGACGAGCTGTATTTCCAGTTTGAAGACCAACTTTAACAGGCCATGTGCTACCAGTTTATATGTACAGGCACCTTTCAAGCTTAGCTTTGCTGAAGGTGACAGAGAACATAAAAGGTTTCTGTATGCAATGAAAATGCTGTACTGTTAATTATTTTATTTGCTGACCTATTTTTTCCAGAAATATAAAAATTAGTTCTAATGACATAGGTTTATGAAAAACTTTGAAAGTCAATGCTACTTTTAGCATTTGGTTTATATATATTTACAATCTATTTTCAACAAACTTTACAATAAAGTATGTTGAATGAATAATATAAGGGAAGAGATATAAAATAGTCCAATTTTCAAGCGCAAGTAAGACGAATTTTCCCTTTCTTTCCAGTATATAGTTTATTTCTTTTTTTGATGTAAATAATGATGGCAACTTTTTATTCAATTCTAATAAATATAACCATAGGAAAGCTGGAAAGCATTTAAAACAAACAAGTACAAGACTTGGTTTGGCACTATACTTGTTAAACATATGTCCCAGAGACTTAAATCTTTGGTCTACTCATATGCCGGTTGAGCCCTGAATCTCAGCAGAATTGCAACACCTACTCTCCAGGTCATTGCACTTGCCCAGGACAACTAACAAAAGGAAGATGGTGGACAATGCCCATCCCAGGAAGCAGAGAGTGTCTGTAACTGCAAGCAATACAGTTCTATCCATTTGCCCCATGGGATCTAAGCCCACTGTCAATTGGAGACAGGATGAGCACTACCATCCCCAAATCCTCAAGACAGAGGAATGAACAAAAATAAGGGGGGAATGCAACTGTGGACTAAAGTAGACATGATTACTCTAGAAATGGAAAAGCTTGTATCACTGACATCAAGGCTGTGGCCACCAGAGGTTCTGAGGGGAGGAAGAGGGAAGAATAGGTGTAACATGGGACATTTTTGGGACACTGGAATTGTCCTGCATGGCATTGCAATGACGGATACAGGCCATTATATATTTTGTCAAAACCTATAACATTGTGCAGGGCAAAGTGTAAACAATAACGTAAACTATAGTCCTTGGCTAGTACAATGCTTCAATGTGTGTTCATCTATTATAACAAATCTACCACACTATTGAAAGATGTTGTTAATGTGGGAAAGTGTGGGAAGGGGAGAGGGTGGGGTATATGAGAATCCCCTATATTTTTTGATGTAACATTTATGAAATATAAAGCTTCTTTAAAAATAATATATACATATACATACATATATATATATATATATATATATATTTTTTTTTTTTAAGACTTGGTTTATAGTTTTCTTCAAGGAGTTGTCATCAAATCACCTGAGGCTCCATGTGCCACAGCCTTCCAAGCGGGCTTGCTCACCCTCCCCTGAGGCATCTGTAGGACTCCTGCTCTACACCACTGCCCAAGGGCCTTCATAAACTCAACCTCTGGGAGCAAGCACCTCTCCCACACACCTGCATTCCCTCTGCCAGGTGTTCTTACCACTGGGCCTCTCACTTACAAACCCTACCAGGGCCAGGGTTTGGGGCGAGAACATGGATTTTAGAGTCTCACAGACCTCGGTTTGAATTCTAGTTTGGCCATTAAGTTGTGCTAGATTTTAATAACTTTGGCCCTCAATTTCTTCGATATTAATGCTAATAATTTCTTTTTCATTGAGCTGTTTGATGATCACATAAGAGCACGTCTAAAGCGCCCTGTGTGTCGCAATACTCCTCCCGCCTTCCTCTCCTCTACACATTACTACAAAAGGGATGTGGATTCACTTCCTCTAAGAAGTCAAAATAAATGGTATAGGAGCACCGTTCACCTCTTGTTTAAATATTCGCTTTGCTAAAATAAAGGTGCCTCTTTATAACAAATAGAGAAATTATGGACCAAGAGACCTCAGGGTAGACTCAAATATCTTTGCAAAATCAGGGAATGATAGTTAAATATATTTAATAGCTTTTCTTTCTACTTAATTTGTGTGTGTAGTTGTTTTATTAGGCCTATAACAGATACAATGCTTATCATGTAAGTGGAAACTAACAACTTTTCTCTCTCCCTCTCTTTCTCTCTCTGAGGCATAGTAAATGAAATTGCTATAAGGGAGAAAACAGGGCTCTTGGTAAATTTAAGAGATAGCCTATTGAAATCTAAAAGATAAAATTATTTTCCAAAAAAATGTGCAATGCTCCTCTAAAGCACACCTTTTTATTCTGAACACACTATGTGAAACCATTCATACTAGAACCTGTTTGAGGTCCATTGACAAGAAAATGTTCTGAGATTGAGGATACTGAAAACAATGTGAAAAGTTGAATAGAGTAAGAATCAAGATGCTGAAATATAAACAATCAATTCTCTACTGGCATAGGAGGGAAGGAAGAGAATGATGTAGTTTAAGAAAGAAGAACAATTTTGTAAAGTGGTTTGCAATGACAATTTCCAGGAACTATCATTAACTTACTTTTATAGACCTAAAACCTAAAATTTTAGAGAAAAATGGTCCTTGGAGAAGTTAATCAGTCAGCTGTTGCCCCTGGAGGGTAAACTGGGCCTTCACTATTGATGAGAACATTGCAGTGATGGTGTCGCCTCCCTTCCCACTAGATCTCAGGAGCTAATGATCTACAATTTGAGGCAGAGAAAGCCTGTGGTTGAAACCATATAATAAAAATATTGAACTTTTTAGTGTGCAGCCTTTATTTATTTATTTGGTTAGTTTTCTTTCCATCTATTATTTATTTTAGGGTTTGGGCATAAGATTACCTTTACCTTAGGTTGACTCTCCTGAGCAGACCATTGGCCTGGTCAGTCTGATGTCACTGAACAAGCGGTTAAACACACTGTTTTCGTGGTCCTTTTACAGCCCTTGAGCATTTGGCAGCGTCTTCTCAAACAGCACTAATATTTCCTCTCTAAAATCTCTGTCTCCACAAAATATTTTCCAGCGGTTGTTGTCCTACTAAGTTACTCTTCCGGCCCAGTGATTAGTGTGTGTAGTCGCTGTCTGGCTCCAGACTCTCGCAACGTGAAATATTTGGGCTGAACGTGTTCCAAACGGCTGGGAGCAGGCAGAGGCACGGGACGGACGCCCTCTCTGCTCTTGAGCTCTCATGAGGGAATACCACACAGTCCCAGGTAATTGGAGACAGAGTTGCATTTGAGTAATATCAGATGGAAGGCGACTTAGAACCCTTTCATCTGCTTGTCTAGGCTCTAAATCTTTTTGCTATTTTTCCTTTTATTTAAAGTGTTAACTAGTTTTTGTTTATAATTAGCCATGAATGTGCACTTCAGCTGCTTTTAAGTGCAGCCAGTATGGGTTACTTTTTAGACAGATGTAGTGCCTTTCTTCTGAGTCATTTAAAGTAGCCATTTAATTGTAAATATATTGCTTTAGTTTTGAGACTTTTGAGACACTGCTCCTTCTGACAATGAACTAAATGTCAAGTAAATTTAGGTGGTTTACACATGCTAGACAGGGTATGAATATTAGAATTTCTTTCCCTAGATAGCAAAAGAAATTTCTAAGCCCCAATGCATTCCCTCCTTGATGTTATAAATGGTCTTCGGACAATAAAACAAATGCTGTGGAGTACTCCTGAGAGGAAGAAAGCAATATCTATGAAGTCAGAAATTACAACCGAGCCTGTGCAATAATTCACAGCCACCTTTTAATACTGAGGGTTATTTCAACTGTGCATAAAAATATATACCATTTGTGTTCCTAGAAATATAGGTGCATATAAACATAACATATATATGCTTGCTATAAAAAAATCAAGCACAATCACATAATAGTAAATGATACATAGTTCAAAAATGTGATATATGCAGCTTCTGATCAAACCTAAAATACAGGAAAGCTATGAGCTGTTATCACCTAGTCTGATGTACTTATTAAAGTGATCCTCAGTTAAATTCCTTTTTAAAATTTTCATTTTAAATCCAAAGTGGAAAGTACATGGGAAAACACGTGCATGCATAAATTTTACATTCTGTACAAGGAACAGTATAAAGGAGCTATTGATTTCCAACTGGAAAATTATTTACTCCTTCTAATTTCTAATACCAAACCACACTGAGAAGGTATATATTACTCCATATTTAGGCTAAGCACATTTCCCATGGACTCTCACTAATGCGTGATGAAAACAGGCATACCCAGGACCAATTCATTTTCCTTTTCTTTACCAAGCACCAACTACCTATTGAAGAAGACAATTAAGGCTACTCACCAACTAAGTCCAAGGTTAATTTAAATCAGGAGTCTTCGGATCAAACAAAAATCATCTATAATTCTTTAACAGAAATTCTGCAAATGCATGTTTTAAGACCAAGATTTCAATATTAAATGACATACAAACTAATTCTAATTTCATTATTCAAAATATCAAAACACAAAGCTGCTGGGAATAAAATACAACTAATGCAAACTACGGATTATAGTTAAAAGTAATATCTTAATATTCATCAACTGTAACAAAGTTACCACTCCAATGCTAAATGTCAATAATGGGGGCTATAAACGGTATGGGGTTTTTCTTTTGGGGGTAATGAATATGTTCTGAAATAATTTGTGGTGATGAATGCACAACTTTGTGATTATTCTGAAAGCCACTGATTTTACACTCTGGATGGATTGTATGGTAAGTGAATATATTTCAATAAACTTAATTTTAAAAAACTGCTTGAAATAAAAATCTGAAAAGTGAAAAGCTCTCTCCTGATGCGACTTTTTTCTGTAATGTTACATGCCAAAATAATGCTTAAATCCATTCCAATCCTAGAAACAATGGCACATAATTTAATGCTACAATCCTTCAACATTTGAGTGTCCAGTATGTTTCAGGTACTTTGTTAACATTTATAAATTTATAATAACTGTAAATTATGATAGATAATTTTATATAGCCTTTGATTTCAAGGGTATGATCATCTAGATGGGGAGAAAGACACATAAATAATCATGCAGCCTTGTAAACATTATACAGATATTTCTAATGGGAATGTTCATAGGAATAATGTTTATATTACTATTCTAATTCTTTACATCTATTAACTCACAATAATAATATAACACTACAAGAAAGTGAGGTAGATTGAATTATGTACCCCATAAACACATGATCTTAATCTGAATTCTGTGTTCCTGTGAGTGTGTGAACCCATTCCAAATAGGACCTTTTCAAGATGCTATTTTTAGTCAAGGTGTAGCCAACTAAATCAGGCAAGGTTTTAATCCATATTACTGAAGGCTTTCCTAATAAAGAGAAAAAACCAGAAGAAGTCACAGAAAGCCACAGGGCGGAGCCAGAAGCTGAAAAGTCAGAGGAAACCAGAAGAGGAAGCTCAGCATGTGATGGAAGGCAGAGAAGCAAGCCAAGGAGCCCCAAGAACTGAGGTGAGCCAGCACAAGAATGCTGCAGATTTGGGGGAGAAAGCATTGACTTGCCAACACCTTTATTTTAGACTTCTAGCCTCTGAAATCATGAGTTCATAAATTCTTGTTCTTTAAGCCAACCCACTGTGTGGTTTTGTCATAACAGCCTGGCAAACCAAGACAGGAAGTCACTATTATTATTCCCATTTGAAAATGAGGAAATTAGCAGTTAGACAACTAGCCCAAGATACTGGAACTATTAAGAGAAGGAGACAGGATTCAAAGTCATGCAGTCTGACTCCAAAGTCATACTTTTAGTCAATTAAGCACAGTTAATTGAAACCTTCTTGTGTCAGTTGAGAGAGAAATCAGTAAAGAGAAGGCAACGGCAATACATTTGAGTTCGGATTAAAATGAGGAATAGGACTTTGTTAGGTGAAAAAAGGGGTGGAGGCTGAATAGGGTATTAAAACAACAATTAGTGGGAAGAAAAGGGCAGAAGATTAAAAGTGCTAAGGAGGAATATAAAGGAAAAGAGATGGGAAATAGGAGAGCTAGCAGGAAATCTGGGCACATAGGCAGGTATGGTCTCTTATGGGGTCATGTTTTAACAAGCAAAGCAAAGGAGATTGAACTGCATTCATTTTAAACCAGTGGAAAGAGACTTCCACTTCCAGACTTAAATAACAAGGACAAAATTAACCTGCTGTGATCAACTAGAAAACTGGATAAAATATATTAAACAACTGTTTTCATATATTGCACAACAGGCATCACAGGAATCTGATCTCTGAAGGAAAATAAACTAGTTGAGCCTTAAAATCTCTCTGGATTTATGGCTGAAGGCAATTTCCAGAATGTGGGCATTGGAATGGAGAACCCAAATAAGCTAACCAGTCTTACTAAGTTTAGGAATTAGAGACAGGAGGTTCAGGAGGCTGAGGGGACTGAAATTTGTGGGGCAGAATTCCAGAGAGGAAGCAGCCTTGTAGATGAGAAGGGTTAGAAATCTGCATTGATGTTACTTTGAAGTTTTTCTGAGTATTAGGTCAAACATGAATAAAGTGAAACTCCAAGTCCAAGCAAAGTGCAATCAAAGAGCTATAAACTGAACCATTCCCAGAGCTTACACAGGGTCAATATGTTTGAACTCTGAAGAACCATAGTGTAGAGCTGAAATTTATCACTTGGGATTGGATAGTCATTTGAGGTCCCAGCAGGGTGGCATACCATATTGGTAGGACTGAATTATCACTAATATGAGAGACATTCTAGACTAATACCAGCAAAGCTTAAAAACAGGATTTAAGGGCTCAAACTGAGCCACAAGTAATTAAAATTACACGTTTCAACAAAGCCAAACACTCTTAAAGGAATACACAAAGTACAGGCACTCAGCAAAATAATATTCACAATGCCTAGCATTTAATAAAAAATTACTAGACCAACCAAGTATCAAGAAAATGTCATCAATTGCCAGAAGGAAAATAAGTCAATAGAAAAAGACCCAGGGATAACAGAGGTGAACTAGAAAATATGACATTAAATCTAAAGCAGCTATTATAACTATGCTCAAATACTAAAGGAAACTGTGAATATGAGGGGGAAAATGGAAAATATAAAAAAGAACCAAGTGAAATATCTAGAGATGAAAAATACAATACCTGAAATGAAAAATTCACTAGATGGAAACAACATGAGATTAGATTTTTGGGAAGAAAAGAACAATGATTTGAAGACATAATAGGATCTACCCCAACTGAAGCACATAGAGGAAAAAAAGGCTTAAAAAATAATAAGAAGAAAAGCCTCAGTGACCTTGGTGCAATAATAAGCAATCTGGCATAAGTGTAATTAGTCCCAGAAGAAAAGAAGAGAGAGGGAATCAGAAAAAAATAATTGAAGATATAAGAGCCCCAGAGTTTTCCAAACGGATACAAACTATAAATGCACGGATCCAAGAGCTCAATTAACCCCAAGTAGGATAAGCACACAGATACACACACACCAATGTACATCATAATCAAATTCCTAAAGACTAGTGATAAAGACTAATCATTTAAAGCAGCCAGGAGGGGTGTGTGTGTGTGTGTGTGTGTGTGTGTGTGTAATTATCCTACTTGGGGCTGGGGAAGAGTTAAAAACAAAGGAACAAAAATAAGAATTATAAAAGTCTGTGGTAGGCAAAATAATAGTCCTCTACATCCAAATCTCCAGAACCTGTGAATATGCTAAATTACATGACAAGTGGGAATTCAGGTTGCAAATCAGCTGACCTGGATATGGGGAAGTCATCCTGGATTATTAAGGTGGGCCCATTGTAATCACAAGGGTCCTTATAAGTGAGAAAGGAAAGCAGGACAGTCAGTGTCAGAGTGATGCAGTATGAGAGACTCAACTGGTCACTGCTGGCTTTAAACATGGAGGGCAGTCATGAGCCAAGAAATGTGGACAATCTCTAGAATCTGGAAAAGGCAAGTAAACAAATTCTCCCCTAAAGCCTCAGAAGGAATATAGGCCTGCTGATATCTTGATTTTAACTCAGGGAGACATATTTTGGGCTTCTGACTTCTGTAACTGTAAGGCAATAACTTTGTTTTGTTGTAAGCCACTGGGTTTGTGGTAATTTGTTACAGGAGCAATAGGAAACTAATATAGATTTCTCATCAGAAATTACAGAAGCAGAAAGCAAGTGAACAGTGTCTTTAAAGTGTGGAAAGGAAAAAAAAACAGTGATTTTCACTGATAATTCTATATCCAGTGAAAATATCTTTCAAAAATGGAGGCTAAATAAATAAGTAAAACTTTTCAAGCAATCAAACACTAAAAGAATTTGGCACCTATACCTCTACACAGTAGGAAATGTTAAAAGACATTCTTCAGGCAGAAGGAAAATGAAACCAGGTGGAAACTTGGTTCTATACAAATAAATGAAAACAACTAGAAATTCTACATACTTCGATGAATATAAAAGATGTTTTTCTCATTTTAAAATTTCTTTAAAAGGTAATTGGTTGTAAAAGCAAAAGTATTAATACATTGTTTTGGTTATAATACACATAGAAGTAAAATATATGATGACAATAGCACAAAGGGCAGGAGGGAGAATGGAGATATACTGTTGTAAAGTTCTTATATGTGAAGTTGTAAAATATTATTTGAAAATAGACTGATATATTAAAGAGCAACAATGCAAACAGATCAGTCATTAAAAAAACAAAGATGTAGAGTTTATAAGTCAATGATGGAAATAAAATGGAATACTAAAAAATATTCAACTAATCCATAAGAAGGCAGGGAAAGAGAAAAGGGGAGGGAAGAGAAGATAGGACAAATAGAGAACAAATATCAAGATGGTGGATTAAATCCAATTATACTGAAAATTACATTAAATATAAATGGTCTAAATACTCCAATTAAAAGACTGTATAAAAAAGACATCTAAATACTCTCTATAAGAAACCTATTTAACATAAACACAGTTTAAAAATACAAGGATAAAAAACACAAATCATTCAAATACTAATAACAAAAGAGCTAAAATACCTATATTAACAAAGACAAATTATACTTCAGAACAAGAAATATTATCAGGAACAAAGAAAAACATACCATATGCTATATGGATCAATTCAACAAGAAGGCATGACAATTCTAATTAGACCCCAAAACAGAGCTTCAAAATACACCAAGCTAAATGGACAAAACCAAAAGGAAAAATAGACAAAATTCCAAAATAGAGAAAACTGAAAGGAAAAAAAGACTAAAACAATTATAGCTCGAAATTTTAACACTCTTCTTTCAGTAACTGATAAAACAGGCAGAAAATCAGTAGGGATATAGAAGACCTGAACAACACTATCAAATCAATGGAAACTTACACAAAACTCTGGACATTTGAAAAGTCACTTTTGCAGCTGGAGGATGAATTGAAGGGAGTAGGGGCTGGAGCTCATATATATAAAATTTTAAAAATATAACCAGGAATTATGTTATGGAAAAAAAGGAAATAATTGAGGAGAAATATGTGCGACTAATCAGTCATCCATATACTATGTCAGACATCTCTAGATTACTCTTGGTACTCTTTCAAACCCAAGAGTTCAGATAAGGCCTAAGAATTATCTTCAAAACAGGGCTCCAAGAAGCCATCATTGAGACATATTTGGCATGTGAGATGTGGTCCATTTGCTGTCCAGGTTAGAGGACCTCTTTCATAAGCTAACATGCTTTATGAATGTCTAACTAAGATAGCATTTATTTGCAATGGAGAGAGGGAGTAGTTATACCCCATGCAGTTCTACATGCTATAAATGTATCCCTAACAAGTACTGCTTATCTCCAGGTAGCGATAGGTAATCAGAGACATTCTACATGGACCACTTCCTTAAGTCTAATGCCCCTAACAGTCCAAATGCCCAAGGAACACCTGGTGAGAACATATGTCAAGTAGAAAATGAACAAACTGACAAATTTTAGACATTAACCAGAAAACATGGTAATTCTTAATCAGTAAACTTATTCAATTATGAGTATTTCCCTCTGAATCAACATGTTGGTATTTCCTAAGTAACTATAAAAAAGGATTCTTTGGTTTATTATACCAGGATCGGTTAAACAACAAAAAAAAAAGTTTTGAAATTTTAAAAGTGTTAGTTATGAGCTCAGTTTCTAGATGACTATTCTTAAAAATAAATAAATACATAACTGGAAAGTATCACATTAGACACTAGGACTGTATTTGTGGTTCTGCTTCAAGAAAATAACAATTTGGTTAGGATTCATCTTCATGGCAGAAATCTATTCAAGTGCCCAGGATCGAAGAAAGGAAAGTTCAGGCTTAATCTTAAGAAAATGTGCTGTGAATAGTGCATTATCTAACAGGAAGGAGAAATAGGGAATATTTTAAAAAATACATTGCAGATATTCAGCATATTTTAAAATATTATATATATATATATATTTAAAATTACATCTATGTCAAATGAATATTCACATTCTTCTCATAATCATGAAACCGAGCATAATTCAAACTTCTCCAGAAGATGCAGGTTATGACGATGTCCATTCATGACTGGACTGTAATAGAATGAATGCTACAAGGAGAAACGAGACTTGTTAGAAAGGAGCTAACACAATAAAGGGCAGAGAGGGTTTGGGGCTGGAATAGGGCCAGGGCAATAGAATTAGAATGATGTAGACATATCTGAGGAAATTCCTGGACTTGGTGTTGATGAGTTGAGGGAGACAAGGCTGGGAGGAGCAGAGAACAAAGGAGGCATCAGGAAAAAGGCCACCATTTCTTTTGACCCAGCTGTTCAACATGCAGGAGTTGACTGCATCCCTAGGCATTGTGAGAAATGTATGTATTAACTTATCACCATCTTTTTATTTTAAAAACAGTGCTGTAAACTGTGAACTACGATGTGAACTGTGGTCTATGCTTAGTGGCAAAGCCCCAGGATGTGTATATCCATTGCAGGTGATGTGCCACACTAATGAAAGATGTTTATGTGGGAGGTTGTGGGAGGTGTGGGAAGTGGGGAACATGGGAATCCCTGTAATTTCTGTGTAATAGTTAGGTAATCTAAGCACCTTTTAAAATATATATATATAAAATAACATTTATGTAAATAAATGCACATATATGCATATATATTTATATATCATTTTACAAATAATAAAAAGATCTATAAGCAGAGAAACAAGTAAGTTTGGTGCATTTTAACAATGGAATACTCTGATGTTAAAAAGAATGCACTACTATGAAACTACCTCAAAGATATTTTAATTGAGCAAAAAGACCTCTATTTTCAGCAATACTATGGATTAGATATAAAAAAAAGTTTTACAACAAAGGGCACAAAGATGCTGGGTTAAAATAAAATTTAATGCATGGCTGAGTTGGCTAAAAATATAAGGAAAATTCTCTGAGGCCTTAAAACAAACAGAGCAGGAATCCAAAGAGGTATAAGCCAGGACTGCCTTGGGGACAGCTCTAAACCCAGGAACCAAAAGCTTTCATTTGAAAGGCCATACAGAAAACCTTGAACGAGCCTAGAATCCACTCAAGGTGGCGCAAGAAGGGGCTGAAGAGCATCACCTCTCTACAGCAGACATTAAGGAAACATGCCCCTGGCACCATGGCCTTGCGGAAGGAAGCCCTGTTACTTAAGAATACCATAACCCCACACAGGCAGTCACAGCGTGTTGGGCCCCAGTCCATGATGTGTGATCCTACAATGCAAAGCAAGAATTTATTTTAAAATAGTTCTTGGTTGGTAGTGCCCCAGTCTATTAGCCAAAACAAACATAAAGAGAAAAAGAAAAACATAAAAGAGCCTGAGAGAAAATGTAGATTATAAACAGAAAAACAAAAATTGGACCAACAGCAGAGTTGTCATTGCAATAGGGGAAGTGAGGAGTCAGAGGCCTTCAGACTGCTGAAAGGAATTTGCTCTTGCTCCAGCATTTTATAATTAGCAAATCTATCTATCAAAAGCCAAAGAATTTACAACCCAGGAACTTCTAAAGGCTGTATTTAAAAAAGAAGGAAAAAAAAAATCTTAGAAGGAAGGCCTGTGGAGGAATGGAGAGCAAAGAAAACTGTAAACAACAGATTAAACTCAAAAATAATGACTACAATAAGACAATAATAATTCTCATTCGAGGAGTTCATACAAAGATAGATGGAACTAAAACAACAGAAAAGAATGGCATGTAAGTATAAATGGGCGAGGTTAAACTATTCTAAGGATTTGGGTTGTTTGGAGGGAAGTAGGAATAGTAACATTAGACTTTGTTAGATAATCGAGTTAAAATATCAAAGGTATGCAAAGTACTAGAAGGGAAAAACCAAATGAGGGGAAAATCTTCAGTTTGTGGTAGACTGTTTTTGAAGATGACCAAAATAATTCCTTCCGTATCTCTAATCATGCTCCTGTAAGATATGACATTTCCATTTAAGCTGAATGAAATAGAACCACATGCATAAACGTGGAAGCATCTCACAAACAATGTTCAGTGGGGAAAAAAGTCACAAAAGAGTCCATTTATATTTCCACTTATATAAAATGCATTAACTTGTAAAACTAAACAAGTTTATTACAATTTACCGTTCTCTCTTTATAAAGAGAAATTCAGGATGGAGGTCATCTCTGAAGGGGACAAAGGCATAAGACTGGGGAATATCATTTCATAAAATTCTTTAGACTTCATTTAGGTTACGATATATACTTACACATATATGTAATACAATACTATTTATATTAAATATATCTAAAATATACATGTCTCAAATATAACATATATCCTCTGAAGAATAATAAAATGTTATCTTTATTTTTGTTTATATATATAAAGATTATAAAATACATATAAGATTTTATGTTTTATGTGTTATGTGTACATACGTACACCTATACAGATGTATAGAGAGATATTATGTTTGTATTTATATATCTAACATAAACATAAAACATATAAAGGTTAGATTCTATAATAAAAATGAAAAAGCAAGGGGCAAAGCAACATGTAGTGTATGTGACCACTTGTAAACATATATGTAAATACAATGTCTATGTATATATACATATATACATGTAAATACATGCTTATATGCACAGATTATTTCAGGAAGGATAGATATGGAACGTAAAATTGGTTAGCATAAATGAAAGTAAAATAAAGTAATAGTAAGATTTACATTGCATTACATAGTCTGAATTTTACAATAGATGTATGTATTATTTAAATATTATTTCATTGACTTATTTGTTAAAAATAATGAGGTTAAAGTTTCTGTCTTGGGCAATTGCATGGATGGTGGCACTATTCACAATGCTAGGGGCAGAGTAACTGAGTAGCTTGAGCTGAATTGATAAATTCATTCATTCTTTCATGCATTCATCTGTGAAATACATATTATTTGGAGTCCATTATATTGAGTGCTGAGGTTAGAGCAGAGCGCAAATTTTGGAGATGTTTAGTGTGAGGTGGCAATGGGAACGCCCAAGTAAAAATTTGCAGAAAGCAGTTATTAGGGACTCCCATATGGAATCTATCTCTCACTCTTTGGAGACTCTTTGATAATTTCTTACTCACAGTACATTAATGAATGACTGGAGCTGTTGGAACTCTAACCCTCAAACAGAGCTGGCAATGTAAACAATACTTCTTCAGAAGAATAACTTCAAATTCATGCCTCCCAAATGCTAAGGGAGGCAGGAAGGGTACAGTGGGTCCAAAATGGAATCATAATTTATCAATACATCGGGGAAAGAGCTTCGCCTATCTGATGCCTGGTGTCAGCATACTGCATGCGGAAGTGTTTCCATTTTCCAGTCCTATTGCTGGTGACTGTTTTGTTTAACTGAAGACCTTCCATGGGATTTCATTGCATTTATGGTTTCTGTCACCTGACACACAAAACTGCCTTGCCCACTACCTCTCTGGGCACTTTACTATAGTGTAATTATTTAAATTAAAATAAAATATAGCTCCAACCTCTTAAAAAAGGCCTTACTTGCAGCACAACTTTGTCATTTTTTGTGTTATTTTAGTCAAGTAGTAAACCCTCTGTGCCTTTGTTTCCTCATCTGTAAAACAGGATAATAGTGGCTGCTCGACTTGTTCTGAAGAGTTATGAGACGAAAATCAAGTAAAGTATGAAAGGGTGTTTGTTAATCCTCTAACAAAAAAAAAAACAACAGTATTAATGCTTACTATTATTGTTATCACACAGATAAGAGGTAGAAAGCTGTTTGCTTAAAAGATGGTTAGGCCACTTTTTCCATTTTAAATGGTCAATGAAAGATCACTTACTTCAGAAAATCAAACATCTTTTTTTCTCTACTGAAAAAAAGTTCTCATATGATTATTTTCAGAAAAAGAAATAAAAGCAGTATCAAACATGCTGACCCTGAATATGGAATGCTGCAGATAGGGCACCATGCTCACCATTTTCAATAGAAGAGATTCAGCCCTGATAGACCTCACACCCTTTGGCACAGTTAATACCTACCTACTGTTTTCGCCATCTCTTTATTCTCAAGCAGAGTATTGCCAGTACTAAAGACGATATATTTAAGAACTGAGGTTTCAATGCCCTTTTAATTATAAGCACTTGGTTATAGATTTACTCATTTTCATTTTAGTTCTACTTCTCTAGTTCAACTACAATTTACCATGTTTAGTTTCAGGAAGAAATATTTGGGAAAAGAAGAGTAGAGGCATGGAGAGTAAGGCTAATGAAAATTCCCACTAGCTATTTTTGATTTATGGAATCACAAGTAGGAACTGTACTTCATTTAATAGCATGGAAAGAAATGGCTTCTCTTTAAAATTTACTTGCAAAAAAAAAACACATTTAAAATATACATTTTAAATATAAACTTATCAATATATATGATGAGCAATACGGCTATGAAGGTTAACAAAAAGAGAACTAGGCTCCTATTTCTTTCCCAGTGACCACAAAGAAGATAAACACATGAAGGTAATTCACTACATCTATAGTCCCTTACAGCTCTAAAATAACGTGGTTTTTTTGTCTGCACGCTTTGTCCAAAATACAACTTGGGTTCAAAAGGGAAGAGAGGAAAAAAAAGAAAAAAAGAAGATTCCTTAGTGATCTTTGTCTTATCTTTCTTATCACATTTTCTACTTCTAAAAACAAAAAAGGCACAAAATAAAATGTAACAAAAACTGCAAATAAATGCCGAATCACTGTAGATTAACAGTTTTCTTCATAACATATGCACAAAAATAAAATCATCACATTTGTTGCCATAATTGTAACTTTGATTAAACAGTTAAATCAGTTATATATCAGTTACAGCTGTCGCACAGCAGCTTTTCAAATTGTTGCAGAGTTGTGCCCTTCTACTTTCTCATTGTCCTTAAAGGAACAGAAAATTTGTTTCGGCCATTGTCACTTGAAGAAAAATGTTTCACCCAGGTTATCAACAACCTTCAACTTCATATTTACAATCCTAGATGTTTTTTAGTTTTCATTTACTCAGCTCATTTGAACACATACTATGAGGGGATTCTTGGATAAACACAGAAGTATCAGATCATGAGCAAATGTGGAGGGGTCTCCTTTGATGGGAGCATGGTTTCCCTTCCCTTGAAATGGGAGGGATGGCAGAAAATAGGGGTTCAGATGTGTCGATGGGTAGGTGTGCGAGCTTCTGTGTAATAGCATCTGTTTTCTCACTGGAGGATGAGATGAGATGAGTCAGGGATAACCAGAACAAGAGGGTTCTGAGGTCTGAGAAGAGAATGTAGGAACTATCCTAAGAAACTGAGAACGTTAAATTTGCAGGAGAAATCTTATAGCAGTGCTGAGTAGAAACGAGTCCCAATGGGAGGTCTGTGGTCATGAACTTAGAGCGAGGCGTCAGTGTGGCTGTGACATTTCCGGTCCACCTCCCCTCCTCCACCCCACGCTCTGATGCAAAGAGAAAGATGGAGAAAGCAAAGGGGGGCTTCAAGAGGGTTAGACTTTTGCCTGAGGAGCAAGAAAGAGAGGCAAAAGAGGGTATAGTGTGCTGAGCATTGCTGTAGGCACAGGGGTACAGCGAGAAGCAAAACAAAGGTGCCCTCGCCATGAAACTTACACTGTTGGGGGACAAATGGATTATATAATTTCAGACAGTGACAAGCATTATAAAGAATATAAATCTGGGTAGAGGTAAGAAAATTATCTAAGTGAATATATTCTCACGTTCTCCTAAGGAGAGTACACAGCTAGCAGCATCCTAGATGCATAGGAAGTAACTTAATTCATTACAAACAACAAGTGCCCTATGGCATTAGGGCTAAATCACCTAAACCCCACCCCCCCACACCCCCCGCCCCATTTTTGCTGTTTTTGTGTCCATTCGCTGGGCAATTCTCTGTGTCTGCCTCCTGCCTTCTCTTCTCATCTCTCCTCCTGTCTTCACCGGGACTCAACCCTGGGAACCTCCGACGTGGGAGAGAGGTGTCCTACCGCCTGTGCCACCTTAGTTCCTGGTTTTTCGGTGTGTCTCGTCTTGGCTCTCCCTTGTGTCACTCTCCTGCTATGTCATCATCCTGCTACGTGGCTCGGCAGGGTCCGATGGCGCACCCATGCACAGGGCCTGGCTGCCCATGCGCCTTCCATATTTTTATTTTTACCGGGAGGTCCCAGGGATTGAACCCAGGTCCCTCCATATGGGAGATGGACACCCAAACATCTGAGCCACATCCACCCCTCTAAATGTGGCTATTTTAAAGCAGAGGTGAGAGAAGTGCCCAAGGAGGAGGCATCATTTAAGTAGAGACCACGAAATACCTGCTTGGGTAGGAAAGGTAAGATGGTGGGTGGACCTCTGAATTGCAGGGTGTGACGAAACTCAGAGATTGTTAGTGTGGTCTCCAGGGCACACGACAGCTAAAATACAAGGATAACAGATGCTTTTATCAGACCGTGGGAGTGAAAGCAACAAAATTGTTTGGCCAGTATTTGGTATGATCTCCACTTCTTTGAGAGAGGTTTTGAAATGTGAGACTGGGGTCACATTAAAAAAGACTTCGATTGGATATATGAACAAGAATATACCTATATAAATTAGACTGAGCAGAGAGTTTGAGGTTAAGAATATTATTATTAAGAAAAATCTGATTGTAAGCAAAGATTTGATGTACATTATTTGTACTAAGATGGTATATATTTTCTTTAATTTGTAAGTTTAAATTTAGAATTTTGCCTTGATAACTAGAAGAAATATGGGGCAAAAAAAACTTGGTTACAGTCTTAAAAATCTATTGTAAAGTAACACATTTTAAAATCCATTGTATTCACTACATATTATTGAATACAGGTTTGAGAGTGACAATATTTAAAGGTGGACTTTTATTTTCTCCCACATTTTGACAAGCTTTTGATCTACATTAGTTTCCGCAAAGAATTTGCTGTTGTTTTGATGTTGTTACTAGCATTCTTCAAGATAATGTAGAATGCAATATCCATTAAGACATGTTCATTTTCTTATTCACTGCTGCAAAATCAATATCAAAAGAATGCACTGGCCAACAGGAGGCATTCAAATATTATTTAATGAACAAATAATCACAGAACACTTGAACAGGACCACAGAAGAAATAAAGAAGTGATAGAATGTGCTGGAAGAGGAGTCACAAAGATTCATATTACTGGGATTGTTCAACCTAACAGCATAAAGTTGACGCATTTCATACCCATCAGAATATGTAGGTTATTACTCTCAAAACACTGAAATAGATATTTTCATTTAATATGAAGAAGCATACGAATATTGATACCAGAATTTCATACTAAGGGGATTAAAAAATCTTCCTGGAGAACACTGTTAATATCTGAAGAGAAATTTATCTGTTTAGTATGACTGGGGCAATCATGTCTTCCTTAAGAACAAATTACTAGAAAACTCTTAAAGGTCTCTACCTACCCTGTGAAACATCATAAATAATTAGCAAAGATATCAGATACAGCTGATTATGGGTGGTTCCTAAGTACAGTTCCAAAATTCCAACTGGCTCACAAACACAATTTCTCTCTTCATTCAAAATAATGAAAGAGACAGTTGTTAAAAATGTGAATGCCTAGTCTACAAAATATTATATAAGAAGTCACAAAAAATGTAAGCAACAATGTAAGTACATTTGTTTACACTTTAAGTGTGAAATCCAGCAAATTGCTTGACTTTTATGAATGAGTCATAGAATTAAGGACTCCTTTCTTTCCCTAAGCAAAAAAGAATATTCTACGCTTTTACCTGTACAGTTTTCCAAAATTCCATATTCTTGATACTAAGACCCCACTGGATGGAAAAAGCAAGGCATCTTTATTCACCGCTACACTGGATCAAGCTTACAGGGCTCTCTAATATGGAACTTTAGAATTAATGATTTCAGTAAAAAGACGATTTGGGAACCAATTAGCAGATCTGCCAAATACTCTATGTCATAAAGCCTTGGGAATTTGAAAATAACAATCACTTTGACTTATGAATTTGACCCAAATTTCTGTTTTAATCTTCCTGAATTTCTTAAATGATTAAATAGTATTATCCAATCTAAAAAGAAGCTGAACTTGCCCAAAGCATGGCATGATACAAATCTGATCTTCAGAAGACACCTAACAGTCCAAATCTGAATTGTTTCGACTAGTAAAAGTTTTGATATAATGGTAAGTTTCAAGGATTTCAAGCTTATCTCATAGAAATGCAGGAAGAGTCAATAAGGTAATATTTATAAAGTCTTTAAGCTCCATGGAAGAAAGGTATATGCAAAAGTATTAATGTACCCTACTAAAAAAATAGCAAATAATGGTTTGAAGATCTGAAAAACATCAATATACTTTGTTCTTTCAGCACAAAGTTTTGACAAGCCAAATAAATACCATATTGAACTGAGCTCACAAACATTGTTAAAACAAAAATATATTTAATTGTCCATCATAAAAATTATAAAATTTTAATGTCATTATAAATATGAACTATTTTAACAAATAAATATTGTATTTACTCTCATGCAAAAGGAAAACTGATATCATTGAGCATTATATACAACATAGCCTATGCAGCAAATTGCTATTCTCTCACTCATGGTTGAACTTAATCTGTTTTCCTGTAATGTCAAAATAATCTCTTTTAAGTCAATGTGTACAAAAAAATTGCCTCAATCTTTCTGCTGAAAAGGGAGGAAAATACAACACATCTCTTTGGAATTTACCTTGAATAATAAATTGTTCCATGTTTTCTTTGAAAGGTTGGATGTGCTCTTTTGAGGACACCTGGTATACTTTCCCCGCTTCAACCTCACAGGCTGAAATTAAAGAGAGACAATGTTAAAACATCACACTGCTAATGGCATTAAAGCAGTCTTTAAAAAAAAACACCATATAACTGAAACAGAATCCTGTTAACCATGCTAACTGACATATGTTCTACACATATTTTAGAAACATCCAAATACTGACATGAAGAGCCTGAGATCAAGGCTTCATTTGTAGGACTTGAAAAAGAAATGCTTCAGGATCTTAAGAATTGTAACCTTGGGCGAGTTACTTACCCTCTGAACCTCAGTCTCCTCATCTGTAGAAAAGCCTATTTCAGTGCTCTTACGAGGATCAAATCAGTTAAGAGACTTAAAGTGTTAAAGAGTGTTTACTATGTGCCAGGCACTATTCTAAATATTTCCTATTATTATTGTCATCGTCATCAACTGACTTCTAATATCAGTTTATTCCCAATTAAAGTCCAAATTTCTGAAAAATAAATAAGTATAATAAATAAGTAGTATAGCAACCAATAATTTGGGGGCATCAATTACATGCCAGGTGCTTTTAACCTACTATTTACTTAATCTTTACAGTAAGATGGTAAGTAAACATTATAACACCCAGTTTTACAACTGAGAAAATTAAGGCACAGAGAGGGTGCTAATTTTCTAAAGGGTCTATAGATAATAAGTAGCAGATCCATAACTGAAATCCTGGTCTGATTCCAAAGTTTGTACTCTCTCCACAATAACCTGTGTATCACACATGTCCTAAGTAGTCTATAGATTCAACTTTGGCTTCATTAAGAAGCATTTCTAAGGAAAACCCTAACGAAATCTCTGCTATTGTGGTGACAGCAAGAAACATGAGCCCCCCCAAAAATAATTCAAAACTGAAAAATATGTAGAAGACAACACTTAGGATACATAAATGACTGACTTGAGAAAACATAATTTCGCTGCAGTTCCTAAAGTAAGGTTGTCAATCCCCCAATCAGACTTTGTAATTTTATTCCTTTGATATTTTCTTTCTCTTATAAAACCATTTTCCCCTTTGTCTTCCCCCAGCTCATTAGTTGCCTAAGCAGGAAAATGCAGGAGGACCATATTGTATTGTGAGCACACATTCTCCCCATCAAACACAAAAGACAATTAGGCTTAGTAAAATATAAGATGCACATTTCAGGTTCTCTTTGTCCATCTGCCCCTTTGCTCTTCACTCTGCCAGAGCAATCTCGCTGGTTGGCTGCTGGGACTCTCTAACCCACATCTTGGGCTCAGGTATCTCATAGTCTGGACCCACAGATTAAACTTCCAGAGTCGTCAAACACTCAGTATGTTTAATACAGAATTCATCCCAGCCTTCTCGAAACTTCCTACCACCCCTACTCTCCCTCAGTTAGTGGTACCACCGTCTAGCCCAAACAAGAGAGTTATTCTTGACTTCCTTTCCTTGTCCCAACATCCAGGTGATTTTACATTCTAAACACAGCTTGAGTCTACCGTACTATCCATTTCTTCTCTATTCTGGTAATGGCCTTAAAGTTCTCACATGGGCTACTTTAAAAAGTAATCGGGCTTCCTACATGCAAAGTTCTCTCTCCATAGCTATAAAAGCCATCCAAAAGACACCTGGCTAATCACTTAAAACTGGTCAATGACGTCTACCTGCACAGTCACACCCTGAATATAGGAACAATTTCAAAATTTATAATACCAAATAGAGTACTTTCCATAATCTAAGCCTTGCCAAACTTTAAAATCATCTTGCTCTCCTCCTTACCCTCCCCAGTGACATTTTTTAAAAACTCAATGCAAATTCTTGTCTCCACACCCTTGCTCATATGCTCATATAGTCTACTTTGCTTAAAAGGCTTCTGTCCCTACGTCACCCTTTAATGTATTCATTTCCATTAACACTTGATGACTGAGCTCAGGTGTGTAACTGCCCCTATAAAGCATTCCCTGACCACCCCACATGCCCTGCTTGCCTCCCTTCCCCACCACCTGTTTCCAGCAAGGACTGGGCACCCTTTCTCTGTAATCCCACAGGAGCTTATACATGCAAAATTAAAGCTATTATATATGGACGACTTTTTACGTGCTGGGTACTGTTCAAGGCATTTTACATGTGTCAATCAATTCTGTCTTCATAAAGACCTTTAAAATACATTCATATCCATATTTTACATCACAGAAAACCAAGATCCAAAAAGATTGCTCAAATCTACATGCTTTTATAAAATTTTATAAAATGAGGAAATGGGATTCAATAATTACCACATTGTACTAAATTTATTGTTAAATGCTTGCTCCCTGTGAGCTATTTGAGGAGATGAAATCTGTTTTACCCATTTGTATTTCTAGTGCTTTACACAAAACAAATTGTTGTTGCATGGGTTTGTGGCTAGATCAATAGCTACTTAAAGCGGAAAAAATATTTTAGGTTTTAGAATTTAACAGACGTGGTTTAAATTCCAGTTAAGTAATTTTACATTGAATGAGTCTTGTGATTTGAGATAAACTACCTCACCTCTTTGGACCTTAGTGTCATCATCAGAAAGTAGATTTAATAAAGTTAATAAAAATACTAGCATGACAATTAGCTAAAATGTGTGCAAAATGTCAAAAATTGAATTTGGGATGTATAAGTAGGCACAAAAAAACTAGTAGCTTTTGTTGCCATTATTTTTTATAAGATGAGGGATAGTTTAGCCTAGAGAAGTCTGCAATACAATATCATAGCTGCTTTTAAAAAGCTGTATTGTGGTCCTGTGGACAAGAGTGTATAGACTTCCTCTATGTTGCCTCCAAGAGGGAGGAAGCTGAATGAGTAGAAATCAGAGAGACTTCGGGTCTATAAAAGATGAGTGACTATTGTTTAGGGAAATCCTACAGTTAAATCATCTGCCTAGTGAGGTGGTGAGGCAGGTTAGCCAGGGAAACGAGGAGAAGATGAGCTACAAAATAGATGACAGACAACATGGTCAAAAACAACATGGCTGCAAGACTCCTCTGAGACATTGAGTTTAATCTTGAGGTCCCAGTTTCTCTTTCTGGGGCCTCCCCCTGGCCCCAGATATTCCAAACATGCCTCATCATTGGCCAGTAACAGCTGGGGCCCCTCCCCTTAGCATTAGCAAGAAGAGGAATAATTAATAGTTTAAAAGGTGACCTCACAAGCCAAAGCCTGCTCTCTCTGCCTAGAGGAGCCCGCACCAAATCTCGGTGTGTATTTCCATCCTTCTCTCCCACTTCTCAGCAAGCTCTGTTCTTTTCCCCCATTTCCCAATAAATTATTTTTACTGGCCTAACTAAACTGACATGTTCTTAAATTCTTTTATGCAACATAGCCAAGAACCTAGAGGAATCCAACACTTCCTCGTCTTCAACGGTAGGCACTGCATAACCAATACTGGTCAGAAACTAGGTGGCTTCTTGCCAAAAACATTCGTCCCATATTGGGTGAGATGAGAAGGCATCTGCAGTCAGCTTCCTATGGGCTGTACCACTTATAACTTAGTAATGTACCCAGAAATTCTGTGTTCTTTTATTTCTCCAGATGTATAATAAGATTAGGCTTAACAACTTCATAATTTCAGGGGTTTTATAAAAAGTTATGTTAGGATACGGAATATAAGGTGGGACAAGCTGCATCATTTAAAGAAAATAGCATAGAGAGGTATTAGCTGTTCTTATCATTTCAGTGAATTATTTCGGGCAAAATGAAGTGAAGAGATGTTCCCAAAGGTCTTCAAGCAGTTTATAATTGCTAATTGCTGTTCACACAACAAATACTGAATGATTACCAACTGTGTCTCAGGAACTTCTCTAGGCACTGTGGTTACAGTCACAAACAGAACTGACAAAAACCCCTGAAGAACTTGCCCTTCTTCTAAACTATGTGGTCTCTAATTAGTTATTTATTTATTTTAAAGAGAAAAAAAATACTAATAGTGTAGTATCTAATAGCTTAGGCTGTATATAAAAAAATCTAGTCTCTCACCTTGTCTGATTTTCAAAACTTAAAAGCCAGAGTCAAGGAGAAAAAAAAGAGAGAAGACACAAATAACAAATATTAGAAACGAATAGGGGGACATTACTACTGACCCTGTTGAAATAAAAAGGACTATAAGAGGATACTATGACTAACTGAATGACAATATATTAGATAACCTAGATGAAATGGACAAATTCTTAGAAACATACCAACTATCTATATTGACTTAAGAAGAAATAGACGATCTCAACAAACCAATTACTAGTAAAGAGATTCAATCAGAAATCAAAAACCTGCCAACAAAGAAAACCCAAGACCAGATAGCTTCACAGGGAAATTCTACCACACGTTCCATTCAGACTTAACTCCAACTCTGCTCAAACTCTTCCAAAAAATTGAAGAGGAGGGAACACTCCCTAACAAATTCTATGAGGCCATCATCACCCTCATACCAAAGCCAGATAAAGATACCACAAGAAAAGAAAACTACAGACCAAGATCTCTTATGAACACAGATGCAAAAATCCTCAACAAATTACTAGGAAACTAGATCCAATGTCATACTGAAAGAATCGTATGCCATGATCAAGTGGGATTTATCCCTAGGATGAAAGGTTGGTTCACATAAGAAAATCAATTAATATAATGTACCACATTAACAGAATGAAAGGAAAAAAACACATGATCATCTCAATTGATGCAGAAAAAGCATTTGACAAAATCCAGCACCCCTTCTTGATAAAAACACTTAGAACACTAGGACCAGAAGGAAGCATCCTCAATATAATAAATAACATATATGAAAAGCCCATAGCTAACATCATATTTATTGGTGAAAGACTGAAAGCTTTCCCCCTAAGTCCAAAAACAAGATAAGGATGCCCATTATCACCACTGCTATTCAACATTGCACTGGAAGTTCCTTCCAGAGCAATTTGGCAAAAAAAAAGGCATCCAAATAGGAAAGGTAGAAGTAAAACCTTCCCTATTTGCAGATGATATGATCCTATATGCAGAAAATCCTGAAAAATCCACAACAAAGCTACTAGAGCTAATAAAGGAATTCAACAAAGTGGCGGAGGACTAGACCAACACCCCCAAATCAATAGTTTTTCTATACACAAACAATGAACAATGGGAAGAAAGAATCAAGAAAAGAATTCCGTTCACAATAGCAACTAAAAGAGTTGAATATCTAGGAATAAATCTAACCAGGGATGTAAAGGACTTGTACACAGAGAAATACAAAACTGCTAACAGAAATCACAGAAGACCTAAATACATGGAAAGATCTAAATACATGGAAGGACATTCCTTGTTTATGGAATTGGAAGACTAAATATCATTATCAATCAAAATTCCAACAACCTTTTTTGCATTAATGGAAAAGTCAATCAACAAATTTATATGGAAGGGTAAGAGGCCCCAAATAGCCAAAAACATCTTGAAAAAGAATGAAGTTGGAGGCCTCACATTTCCCAATTTTAAAACTAATTCCAAAGCCACAGCAATCAAAACAGCATGGCACTGGCATATAGACCAATGGAACAGACATATAGACCAATGGAATCAATTAGAGCTCAGTTATCAACCCTCACATTTATGGTCAACTGATTTTTGAAAAGGGGTCAATAACCGCTTGGGAAATAACAGTCACTTCAACAAATGGGGCAGGAAAAACTGGATCTCCATTTGTGACAGAATGAAGGTGGTCCCCTATATTATACCTTATACAAAAATCAACTCACAATGGATCAAAGACCTAAATATAAGAGCCAGAACTATAAAACTTCTAGAAGAAAACATAAGGAAGCATCATCAGGACATAGCATTAGGCAATGGATTCTTAGACTCTATACCCAAAGCACAAGCCACAAAATGAAAAATATACAAATGGAACTTGATCAAATTTTAAAATTTTGTGCATCACAGGACTTTATCATGAAAGTCAAACAACTGCACAATGGGAGAAAATATTTGGAAACCACATCTTTGATAAGGGTTTAATATCCTGAATATATAAAGAAAACCTACAACTCAAACACAAAAAAGACAAACAACCTGTATTAGTCA
>JAQZBX010007573.1:34390-50285 GCA_029593785.1 Cabassous unicinctus
CAGCTATAAGCTGAGAGATAAGGTTTATCTCTCTCCCTGGGGCTTGTTTCTTTCCGGGCTTTCTCAGCTGTTCAGGGCTCTGGTCTCTTTAGCTGCAAACTATCAGGCAAACAGCTCGGCTCTCTCCCCAGGGCTCCAGCATCCAAAACTAAATTCTCTGTGTTCTTCTTCTCCATCTTTGATTGAGCATCGGTTTATACAGCCCACAAAGGTCGGGGGAGGGGGCTGACAGGGATTCAAACTGAGTCCCCCTAATGATGTGATCAAATAAAAGCCCTAGCTTGATTTAATAAAGTAAAAGTGAAACCTCTGAATCTAATACAATCTAATGCGCCCAGAGAAACAGACCAGTTTACAAACACAATCCAATATCTATTTTTGGAATTCATAACTATTCCAAACTGCCACACAACCCAATTAAAAAATGGGCAAGACTTGAACAAACATCTCTCCAAAGAAGATATACAAATGGCCAGAAAACACATAAAAAGACGATCAACATCATTAGGGTAATGCAAATCAAAACCATAACGACATGCCATTTCACACCCACTGGAATGGCTGCTATTATAAAAATGGAAAATAACAAGTGTTGGAGACGATGTGGAGAATTAGGGATACCCATTCATTGCCGGTGGGAAGGTAAAAAAGTGCAGTTGCTCTGGAAGGCAGCTTGGCAATTCCTCAGAAAGCTTAGTATAGAAATACCATCTGACCCAGCAATTCCACCAATAGGTATATACTCAAAAGAACTGAAAGCAGGGTTCTCACACAGATATTTGCACACCAATTTTCAAAGCAGAATTACTCATAACTGCCAAAATATGGAAGCAACCCAAGTGTCCATCAACTGATGAATGGATAAATAAAAATCTGGTACATACATACAATGGGATATTAATCAGCTGTAAAAAAGAATGAAGTCATGAAACATGTGACAACATGGATGAACCAGGAAGACATTATGTTGTGTGAAATAAGCTAGACACAAAAGGACAAATATTGCATGATCTCACTGATTTGAAACAAATAGAATAAGCAAACTAATAGGTAGAATCAGATTATCAGGGAATGGGGTGGTGATAGGTAATGGGAAGTAAAGGCTTAAAATGTACAGGGTTCCTATTTGAAATGATAGAAATGTTTTGGTATTGGATGGTGGTGATGGTGGCAGAACATTGAGAATGCAATTAACAGCACTGAAATATATCTGAATGTGATTAAAAGGGTAAATGTTAGATTGTATGTATAGCAATAGAATAAAAAATTTTTAAGTAATATTAATGGAACTGCATTACACAGTGAACCCTAAGTAAATCCATGGACTTTAATGAATAGTGCAACTATAAAAATGTGCTATCCTCAATTGTAACAAATGTCCCACACCAATGCAAGGTGGTGGTGGTGGTGGTGGGGTGTATGGGAATACTGTGTTTTATGCATGATTGTTCCGTAAATCCACAACTTCTCTAATAAAGAAAATAAAATGTAATCTAATGGGTCATGTACCTTAATGGAGAATTAGTGTCAGGTAGGACAACACTTAGATCACAGACTGACTATTATAAAGCCTTCTAAAGTGTACCCCAAATTTCCATCTTTTCGAATATTTTTAAATTAAAATTAATTTTTACTGAATTTTATAAATATCCTTGGCCCAAGTTCTAGAGTTTATATTCTTAATATGACTACATGTGAATACATTCAATGTACTAAGATAACATGTAAGGAATAAGGAAATTTCTTTGGAAGACTGAGCCCCATTCTTTCCCTCATGGTGCAGACCATATCATCCTGGCTATTGCTTATCATCATCAAGTTTGGTATGTGACTACGTAAATTTTTAAAAAATACCAAACACTACAATCTTACAAAACTTGAAGGATCATTTAGAAACATTATTAAAAACAGAACAAAGATAAAATTCCTGGAAAACTTGCATTATAATCAAATCCAAATATTAAAAAACATTTGTTAGGAGGCCGTTGGCATAACTGAGTAATTCCAATCATGTCGGTTTTTGTTTAACATAAAGATCTTCCTGATCCAAAAAGATTCTGTGTTGTGTTAAAGGGCTAATATTGGAAACCATGAGTTAGACTTCCAAATACAAAGGAAAATCCAGCCAGAGGAAAGGAAGAACAAAGATCTCTCAGATATTCCCACCGAGAGATGGGTTCCAACACAATGTCATCCAAGAGTAGCATGTTGTGGCGTATAGCAAACACCATTTTATCACTGTCTGATTAAAACAAAAACTTCACATGCCAATCTTGGAAATGAACCATGATCACAAGGAGTCTGGTTATTTTTTTAGGGAACTGGAATATTCCATCTGTAACTTATGCAAGTCTTCAAGTTGAATCAATGTTAATCACAGTTTAGAGTCACTTCTTCTCTGTTAGCTTCCAGAAGGCTTCATTGGCATCAACAAACCTTGCCTCAGCAAGTTTGAAGGAAACCACATAACAGAAACAGATACAAAGTAGTACAAAGCTGATCAGATCAGAAAATTCGTTTTTCCAAAACCAAATTGTTTCCCACGTAAGCCAGGTTTCTATATCATTATGGGTTCAATTTCAGGAAACAGAAACAACTCTAGCTCCTTAAAGAACATAGAAATTCAGTGCAGGCAATGAATGGCTTACAAAATTGTTGAAGGGGCAAGAAGATTTGTCTCTACATTTGGTCTTCAGGGATGACTCCCTGAACAAAACTGCAAAACTGGCATACCAGGGGAGCTGCTACATGGTGATTATGATTATGCCATAATCAGGAATGTGGAATTGAAGGAGGCCACACAGGAACTTTTGTTTGCAAGAAAATACCACCTATGCAATGCAGTGGGTACACAGATTCAACTGTTGGCTTTAGAATCAAACCTCACCTGCTAACTCTTCACCATCAAATAAATGATTGCCTTGTGCCTACGCTCTGCCTCTCTAGATTCACAAAGCTAGTGACTGGGTACTGGAACACTGCTTCAGGAAACCCCACCCTCTCCATGACTCTGTTTGACAGCAGAAAAACACAGAAGCAGAAAAAAAAAAAAAAAAGGTGTCTGTCTCACCACTTCTCACAAGTAAATGTACTGGCAAGAGCTGAATTGCATGCAGAACCGAAGCTCCAAGGGAGTCTGACAGATATCGTTTTGGGCGTTCATTCCAGCCTCTGTAGAACAGGAAGGTTCACCACAGGCTGGAATGGATGAGGAAGCCGTATTCAGAAAGGCAGCATTCAATACCAAAAACTGGAGGAAATATACGTTGAAACGGAGATAACTGGTTTAATTAAATAAATGGTGAAAAATAAACATGCTCTGGTAGGCCAATGAGACTTGGGCTTGCATTAGTTAAAGCATGGACATATTTTAGAAATACAGATACTTTCATTTTGTTCATCCCATATTTCTACATAATAGATGAAAATATAACCTCAAGATGGGTAACGTCTTTTTAAAGAAGACAGAATAAGCATTAAAAAAAAAAAAAAGATCAGACTTGAAGAACTTAAAAGCAGCATTATATAAATACAGAAAAGATAATTACCCAAAATCTATAAGTTCAATAAGTTAATAAGAAAAAGGCAAGTTGCAGAAAGTATCTAAAAGGTCAATAAACATGGGAAAATGCTTAATGTAACCTGTAATCCAGGTAATATTAAAAAAAGAATGAAATTCACTTTGATCTATGTGATTGGCAAACATGAAACAATATGCACACATGTGTACATGACCATGTGGGAAAATATGCTGTTGAAAGTGTAAACTGATACAGCCATTTTGGAGAGCTATTTGTTGTTACTTCTTACATAAAGAAGCTCTGTGTAGCTTATGGTCCAGCAATTCCACATTTAGATATTGTGAAAAGAAAGAAAACAGAGATTTAAAATGGAGTTGGAAGATGATTCTGGAGGCTATTCTTATGCAATTATCAGTTAGATAGCACAGACTGCCAAAGTAGGCAAAGCCTCAAGCAACAATGTTCCTCAAAACCCTAAGGACGTCCAGATACCATAAACCAACCACAAGGGAAAGAACTCAGTAAACTATCTAACCTGAAGAACAATTGGAGTACCCCAAATATCCATGACCACAAACAACTTATCTAATCTTCTTTTCTTTAAAAACCCTTGCCTGGAATTGTCCTTGGGACACAATTGGGGTGGCTACCTAAATCTGTGCTCCCTGAATTGCAATTCTAAGACCCTAAATAAATACCTTAGCTGCCTTGCAGCTTAGTTTGTTATTTCTTGGTTGACATTACATAGTGTCAGAAACAGGAGCCCATGTGACCTGCCTCTGGAGCCCCTGTTGGATTGGAGCACGGTACAGGCAAGAGCCTTTATGCTCTGTTGTCTCCTCAGCAGCCCCAGGCTCCTGCCCATGAGTCCTCTCCTTTCCAAACTGCCCTCTTTTTGGTTTAGATTCTGGCCTTCCTTTGGGTGTCTTCTGATAAAGGGCATTTTAACTTTTATTCCCTTAGTTTGGGCTGGCAGCAGAATTTCTTTTGTGTTTGCCCTTTTTGATACACAAGGAATCTTTCCTTGTCTGCTGAGTGCTTGAACGGGACTTCAAAATTCCCACTTTGGTACTGAGCTCTTTTCAGTGTGATGTCTCCCTTAACAATCAGGTTGACTTATGTTCTGACAGTGAGCAATCAAATAATTATTTTTGGTGGGCATAAAAGGCAGGCACGTAAAAGCTATTACAGCGCCTGCCACCTTTTCATGAGCAGCCTTGGCTTCAGAAGACCAAGACCCCCATGAAAGGATAAGGGGGTCACAGATGGGCTGGACTGACACAAGGTCACCTGTCACCCTCCAAGACAATTTCTGTGCAACTACACTTGGCTGTGAGTCAGACAATTAGAGACAGGCTATGCACCAGGTAAAACAAGTATCCCATGAAAGGCACACTATAAAGCATCACACCTGCCCAGAACTCAGACAATTCCTCTCAGGTTTAGGACCTAGGATTGCTCACAGAACTAACTAAAAGAATGGGTTCCAGTTCATCCAAGAACTCTAGCTGTGCACACCAGCTGTTGTCTTGTACAAAAATTACGGTCCTGCCTTGTGTAAAATCTTATCCTGCTAGAGAAAATTTTGAACTATATTGGCCACAGTGGGGACCTTTTGCTTGCTGAAATTGGTATATTTGCACACTCAACTAGAAAATAGAGGCTGTAAAACCAAGCAACCCAAATGTGATATGTATTTTAACTGGTGTTTGGAAGCGTCCAAATATACACCTAATTCTATAAGCACTTCTCTTCAAGAAACAAATACTAAATTAACAAAGACATATCTAAGTATATTATCAAGCTTGAAAACTTACCTGGAACTCCTGACTCTGACTGTTCTAACCTCCATTAAACCCATTCTGTCCACATCCTCTATGTCCTAGATTAGCTGAACTCCCCCTTCTATAAGGATGTTTTCCCAAATCCTACTGAAGACCAATTAAGGTTTGCAAAAGAATTCAATCTTATTCAGACTTGCGAGCTTGGGTACTCAGAGCTTCACCAGTTAATTCACATGACTACTAGTGGAGGGGACGGCGAAACCTGAATAGGCAAAACTAACTGGAAAGATCCCTTAGACGACTTTCAAAATGAAGAGCTACCGACAAAATTGAAACAGTTAAGCTAGTTAAGGAAATTCATAAGGTCATACCTGACGTTTCTCCCCAAATAACTGATTGGAGAAAAATCCATCGACGTATCCAGAAACCAACTGAGCCCATATATGAATATTATAACAGCCTCAAAAAACATTTAAATATTTCTTAGGTCTTGACTATATTAACTATGAAACCTCTACCCTATTTAATTCTACTTTTGTAAATGGCCTTTCAGAAGAACTAAGCACCACTCTAAAACATAAACAACTAAGGGCTAAATTGGAACCTGATGATTTAGTAAATCTTACAGATTAATTTTAGATCACACCTTTAAAGAGGCTAAAAAGAAAATCTGAAAAAAGAGAAAGAAATCCTCCCAAGCTAAAACAGCACAAATACAATTAGCACAAACCATGAGTTTCCAATTAGAGCAGCTAAGAAAGCCCTCAATGAACCATTTAGGCACCAGAGTTCAGGGTGCTGGCATTTGTAGTTACTGTCAACAACCTGGACATTGAAAGAGAGACTGCCCCAAACTACCCCAAAACAGCCATTGCTTTCAACGTGACCACTAGGGATTTTCCCGGGATATGGCAGAGGTTTTCCCAATTGTCCACGTCATGTCTTTATACAAAATAGATCTGATAATTGGAAATACAGGTATAAGGGCTCTAAAAATACTGAGGCCACCTTCTCTGTCTGAAATCCCACCACCCTTATTACCCTCCTCCCCAGAGTACAGAAACCATTCAAATAGTGGGAGTCTCCAACAAACCCATGATCATCCTTAATACCCCCCAATTCCCTTCAATCAGCTTTACAAGGCACTCATCAATTTTTGTTAGTCCCCTCTGCCCCAATTTACCTTTTCAGAAGAGACTTCCTTGGATTATTCCAAACACACATATCTTTCTCCCAAAAGGGGGAAACTAATTTGGAACTCTTAGAACCAGATTCAACAGATCAGGAGAAGGAATTAAGTCCCATACACATTGTATTAGTCAGCCAAAGGGATGCTGATGCAAAATACCAGAAATCTGTTGGCTTTTATAAAGGGTATTTATTTGGAGTGAAAGCTTTACAGTTACAAGGCCCTAAAGAGTCCAACTCAAGGTACCTTAAGAGGTACTTTCTCACCCAAGTCAGTTGCCATGTGTTGAAGCAAGATGGCTGACAATCTCTGCAAGGGTTCAAGCCTTCCTCTCTCTCAGCTACAGGCTGGTGTAGAGCTTGTTTCTTTCTGGGCTCAGCTGCAAACTATCAGGCATATGGCTCATCTCTCTTCCCAGGGCTGCAAGATTAAAGTTCTCTCCTCTACCTTGTCTGTGGAGCTCTCTCTCTCTTTCTGTGTATCTTCTTCTGTGTATTCTTGAGTTAGTGCCCATTTATACCAGCCCACCAAGGGGGCAGGGGCTTAACCTGAGTTACACCCTACTGAGGTGGTCGAATCATAGCCCTAATCTTAGCATAATTTAATCAAAGGCATCTCAGCTGAAACTAATACAATCAAAGGGTATCATGCCCAGAGGAAAAGATCAATTTATAAACATAATCCTTATCTTTTTTGGGGTGTTCATAAATAATTTCAAACTGCCACACATATGAAATAAAATTTAACCACCACCCTCCTTTACGTACTCTTCCAACCAACTTATAGTCCACATGGCCTACCCATTCTTTCTGCCCCACCTATCCCAGCCCCGAGGGCCTCCTCCTAGACCTTGGCAGAATCCGAAGCATTCTAACTTTCCCTCCTCCCAAGACCAAACGTCAATTAGGAAGATTTTTAGGCCTTGCAGGATCTTGGAGAAATTAGATTCCTAATATTTCTTTTTAAATGCCTTGTTTAAAGCTAAATAAATTGGGCCTCTTATTTGGGATGAAACTTGTCAATTTCCTTCAAGGAAATAAAGCATAGTTTGCTGTCACTAAGCTCTTGGACACCCTAATCACAAATTAACCATTTTTTTTGCCTTGTCCATGAACAATAAAGGAACACCTTTGGTTTCCTGGCAGAAAAGCATAGAGACCAATATAGACCCCTAGGATATTATAGCCAGCATTTGGATACTGAACACCAGGGACTCCCACCTTGCATAAGGTCCACTTCTGCAAGGCATACTTGTCAAATCAATTGAAGAATTAAGTATGGGATCTCCCTTAACTATTTATGTGCCTCATTCTGTTGAAGCCCTTCTTAATTCTTATCACACTCAACATCTCTCTAACAACAGGTTAATTTCTTACAAAATTCTCTTACTGTCCCCTCCCAATGTCTGTTGTCACAACCTTAATCTTGCTATTTTACTACCTACTATTTCTGATGAAACTCCTCAGGACTTCATAGCTTTAACTAATTGTTATCCCCTTGAACAGATTTATAAGGAACCCAAATAGATAATATAGATATTATCTGGTATAGAGATGGTTCCTACCTTCAAGATAAATCAGGAATTCTATCCTTTAGGACATTCTAATACCTATAACCATGAAATAGTAGAAGCAAACTCCTTACCTAATGCCAACATCATCCCAGCAACTGAACTTTTTGAACTTACAACAGAAGGAAAAGGAGCAAATAAATACATGGATATTGGTATGCCTTTGGGGTTGTTCATAATTTCAGGAGGTCAGGGAAACAAAGAGTTTTTTAAAAAACCTCCAATGGGGTGGGGGTGGGGTCTTATGTTACAGAATTGCTAGAGGCTATATTGTTACCAAAGGCTTTGGCTATAAATAAAATTCCTGGTCATTTTCTGGCAAATAAGGAGAAAAGCACTGGCAACTACATGTCAGATACAGCTGCAAAAAAAGTGCAGCTACAAATTCGAATCCTGTCCCTGTTTCTATAATGACTTTCAAACCAAATAACTCTATTGGAAACAAAAAAAAAATTAATCTTGATGCTCAACAAAATGCTCCTCCCCAGGAGATAGAAAAATGGAAAAATTCTGGCTGCTTTTATGAGCCTAAAATTAAATCACAGTTTGGCCTTAATGGTGAACCAGTCCTCCCTAATTGCCTCCAGGAAACAGTTTTGGAAATTATTCATAATATGACTCACTGGAATACCGATAAAATGGTAAGCTGAGGAAAGCAATATTTCTGGAAACTATCCCCTAAAATAGCTCTGAAAATATATCACAATTGTTTAATTTGTCCCAAGCACAATCCAGAAAAACCTTTTCAGAGCTCTCAAGAACATTTTCCCTTAAACTGAATCTTTTTGAAGTTGGCAATTGGACTTTATTCAGTTACCCTTATCCCAAGGCTATCAATATGTTTTAATAATGATTTGTATGTATTCACATTTGGCTGAAGCCTTTCCCTGTAGACAAGCTACTGCTGCTACCATCACAAAGGTATTATTAGACAAAATAATTTCAAATTGGGGAATTCCCTCGGAACTTCACAGTGACCAAGGAACCTATTTTATGGGCAAATTATGAAAACAATATGCAAAATATGGCCTATTTTGCAACATTTTCATTGAGCCTATCATCCCCAATCCTCAGGCTTAATAGAAAGAACAAATGGTGTGATTAAAACTCAATTAGCTGACAACCAGCAAGATGGCAGCAGAGTAAGGAGCGCCTAGAGTCAGCTCGTGCTACAGGGCAGTTAGTAATCACCCAGAGCTATAATGCACCTGTTTGGGGGCTGCAGGAGACCAGACGAGCATCCTGCAACATCCCTGAAAAAGTGGAAGGAGGAGACTGCTCATCTGCAGAGAAGATTAGTAAGTAGAGCCCTCCACACCCCAGAGGTTGGTGTCCATCCTCCACTGGAGGCACAAGCCTCCTCAGGAGCTGTTCCACAGCTGGAATTGGAAGCTCCACTTCCCAAAAACAGCGAAGGGAAAGATTATTGGGCACCAACTTCAAGTACTGATTAGTAAATTTGGTGGGCTAAAGCATAATCCTAAGAACAGTTTGAATGTGTCCAAGTCAGAAAGAAGCTGGTAGATACCATCTTAACTCTGCGCCTGACCCGAGGGGAAGAGGGGCTGATTGAAAATCACAGTGCTGGGAGGGACCGGCTTCTTTCCACCCAGATCAGATTGCAGCTCTAGCCTAAGCCCCAGGCCCACTTCAGGCAAGGAGGAAGCTGGGGGGAGCTGCGTCAGCCTCTCCGGGGAAATTACAGGCCACACCCCAGAGACCAGTGATCATCCTACTCTGGAGGAGCAAGCCACATCAGGAGCTATTCTGTGGCAGGAATTGGAAGCTCCATTTCCCAAAAACAGGGGAGGAAGAGACGGTTGGCCACCGACTTTAGCTACTGATTAGTAAATTCGGCTGGCTAAAGTATAACCCTAAGAACAGCTAAAGTTTGAGCCTGTCCAAGTCATTTTGACTCCACCCCCAGCATAAGGGGAAGCCGGGCTGACTGAAAATCACAGTGATGGTAGGGACCAGCTTTTTTCACCCAGATCAGCCTGCAGCCCTAGCCTAGGCTTCAGCCCCATCTCTAGCAGGAGGAAGCTCGTGGGCCCTGCACTAGCCTCTCCTGGTAACTGGAGGTACATTTGGCTGGCACAGGCTGAATAGTCCAAAGTTTACTGGGGCAACAGCAGTCATTTTGGACCTGCATGACATAAATTGCTACTCACACCTGCAGCTCCATCCCCACCCTAGGCAGGGGAAAAGGGGGCTTGAAGCTTCTTCAGTCTCTGAACAACTACAGTCTAGGCCTGCACGACTTGGATTACTACACATGGCTGTGGCTCTGTCCCCTATCCCTGGCAAAGGAAAAAGTTGGGAGAAGCGTCACTGGTCACTGGGGAAATGAGGGCAGCTTGAACCTCCACAGCTTACAGCACCAACTACATCCTTGGCTCCTACTACACAATGAGCAAGGGAGAAAGGGCAAGAACGCCCTAAACTAAAGAGAGAAACTGCACCCAGAATAAATACATCTAGTAAGCCAGATGCCAAGACACTAACAAAAAATTACAATCCACACCAAGAAACAGGAGTATACGGCCCAGTTAAAGGAACAAGATAAGTCTCCAGATGACACAAAGAAGTTGAGACAACTAATCATAGATATTCAAACAAATCTCCTTAATAAATTCAGTGAGATGGCTAAAGAGATTAAGGATATTAAGAAGACATTGGATGAGCAGAAAGAAGAATTTGAAAGCATACATAGAAAAATATCAGCTCTTATGGGAATGAAACGTGCAATAAATGAAATAAAAAATACACTGGAACCATATAATAGCAGATTTGAGGAGGCAGAAGAAAGGATTGATGAGCTTGAAGAAATGGCCTCTGAAAGCTAACATACAAAAGAACTGATGGAGAAAAGAATGGAAAAAATTGAACAAGGTTTCAGGGAACTAAATGACAGCAAGAGACGTACAAACATATGTGCCATGCGTGTCCCAGGAGGAGAAGGGAAGGGAAAAGGGGCAGAAGGAATAAATGAAGAAATAATGGTAAAAATTTCCTAACCCTATTGAAGGACATGGATATCCTTGTCCAAGAAGCACAACATATTCCCATCCGCATAAATCCAAATAGGCCAACTCCGAGACACATACTAATCAGAATGTCAAATGCCAAGACAGTATGATATATTTAAGATATTGCAAGAAAAAAACTTCCAGCCAAAAATCTTATATCTGGCAAGACTGTCTTTCAAAAATGAGGGCGAGTTTAGAATATTCACAGATAAACAGAAACTGAGAGAGTTTGTAATCAAGAGACCAGCTTTGCAGGAAATACTACAGGGTGTGCTACAGCCTGAAAAGAAAAGACAGGAGAGTGATGCTTAGAAGAAAGTCTAGAAATGATGATTATATCAGTAAAAGTAACTAAAAGTGTCAAAAGAGTGGTGAAAATAAAATATGACAGATAAAACCCAAATATTTAGGAATAAACTTAACCAATGATGTAAAGCAATTGTATTCAGAAAACTACAACTCATTGTTAAAAGAAATTTAAAAAGACCTAAATAATTGGAAGAACATTCCATGTTTACGGACTGGAAAACTAAATATCATTAAGATGTCAATTCTACTCAAATTGATACACAGATTCAATGCAATCCCGAAAAAAATTCCACCATTTTTTAAATAAATGGAAATCATGATTATCAAATTTATTTGGAATGGTAAGGAGTCCTGAATAGCCAAAAACATCTTAAAAAGGAAAAGCGAAGTTGGAGGACTCTCACTTCTGGACTTTAAATCATATTACCTAGCTACAGTGGTAAAAACAGCATGGTACTAGCATACAGACAGACATATAGACCAGTGGAACCAAATTGATGGTTCAGAAACAGACCCTCACATCTAGGGTCAAGTGATTTTTGACAAGCCTGTGTTACAGATGCAAGAGTGTCCTTTGTGAGCTAGAGTAGATGTACATCACTATTGCAATGTGGTGGGAATGTGGAGAAGCATGGGAAAAATACAACTGGAGTGACCTATGGACTGTGGTTAGCAGTAATAATGTAATATTCATGCATCTACGCCAAAGCTGTACTGTGTTGATAATGGAGGAGTATGGAAAAAGTGTGCCAAATGTACGCTATGGACCTGGTAATAATCTGAGGATATTATATCATAATCTGTAAGAAATGTTCCACCTCAGTGTGGTGTATTGATGGAGGGGTGTTGTATGGGAATTCTGCACATGTGCATGATTGTTTTGTAAGTTTACAACTTCTATCATAAAAATATATTTAAAAAAATAATAATAGGGCAGGTTGGGGGGGAAAAGACACCAAATATAAGATAAGGACTACAGTTAATAGTAAGATTTTGACAATATTCTTTCATCAACTATAACAAATGTTTCACAATAATGCAAGGTGGTGGTGGTGGTGGTGGGATACCTGTATGATGTTATGCATGTTTGCTTAGTAAGCTCGCAGCTTTTACTAGACACTTATTGTTTATGTATGTTCATGTATAAATGATATAAAAAATAATAATAGGGTGGGTTGGGGAAAATACACCAAATGTAAAGTACTTTGGTTAGTAGTAATATTTTGAGGAGGTTCTTTAATCATTAGTTTAAAATGTTTCACAACAATGCAAGGTCTTGGTGGTAGGGTGAGGTAAGAGAGCCCTGTATGATGTTATGTATGTTTGTTTTGTAAGTTCACAACTATTACTATACACTTATTGTTTATGTATGTTCATGTATGATATACTTCAACAAATGGGAAAAAAAACCAAAACCTCAATTAGCTAAATTCATGGAATCCCTCAATCTATTATAGCCAAAAGCCTTACTTAGATTTAAGTCTTAAATTAAATCTAAGATCCACTCCTTTTGGAAATACATAAATTATTCCCATTAGAAATTATATAACAGGAAGACCTATGAAAATAAAGTCTGGAATATATGAGCCCTGCCTCATAAAAGGAAATATGCTAACCTATTGTCAAGAACCAATCAAAATCTTTTTTAAAAAATGGAACCTTGGTAGAACAATTCTTTTACAGCACACTCCTGGGAGACAAAGATATTCAAAACCACAATCTTCAGCCTGGCAACTCTGTATATTGGAAAAGACATGTCCATAAAGATGTACTCCAACTTTGGTGGAAAGGACCCTATCAAGTACTTTTAACTAACCCATGTGCAGCTAAATTAGAAGGTATTGACTCTTGGATTCATATTTCTCATTTAAAGAGAGCTCCCAGCCCTTCCTGGGAATTCATTTGTACTGGGGACTTAAAGCTCAAAATTACCAAGAATCAGAAGTAGATGGTATCTGATATAGACACTGATTCCAAGACCCAGACCAGGCCTAAATACTTACTGGTGATCTTAGACTCAAGTCACCCACAAGTAGACAGCATGTGATGTAGACAGCTAACCCAAGAACCAGAACCAGACCAGATTTTTTTCAGCTTGAAGGAACTCAATAATATCTGCTATAATCTTCATTATTATCCTATTAGCTCTCCTATTTGCACTTTTATTCCTTCCTTGACCCTTTTTTGTACCTCAGTCCATCTCTGTCCCTCCTGTAATGAATTCTACCCCTTTTAAAACTCCTCATTCTTGCCCTTACTCTCTCTTCCTGGTCCCTTGCCATTTACGATCCTTTTTGTCCAGCCATACAAAGGACTGCTGACCTAGGCAATCTATCAAATTGCTGGGTCTGCATGAATTTAAACTCCAAGGAAGGATCCCAGTTATTGGTCGCACCCACAGACACTTATTTATTTGGCAAAATCTTGGCTCATGGGGAGACTGGATTCACAGCTAATTTCAAATGTTGCTAATCCTTTTTCTTATAGTAGTCACTATAATGTCTCTTATTCATTGATTCATCTTCTGAATAGCAGCTGCAACTACCTCCTAAGTCATGCTAATGCGCCATCTCTTGATCTTGAAGCTTGTACTTATGAAACTTATTTCTGTAATGATGAAACTAAGCCTAATTATAATTAATGCCTAAGAGTCATTGCCTGAAAACATCCTTGATGCTCAAATGCACCCCCTTTCTAAGCCAAACTCTGCAAATAAACTCACAACTTTCCCCTCTACATGGGACATGACTCCCAGGGATGAGCCTTCCTGGAGCTGAGGGATCTTGATCAAAAGGGGGAAATGTAAAAAGAAATAAAAGAAAATTACTAAGGCTAAGAGATTTAAAGTGGAGTGAGGAGGTCATTCTGGAGGCTATTCTTATGCAATTCTCAGCCAGATGTCATATCCTGCCAAAGTTGGCAAAGCCTCAAGCAACAATGTTCCTCAAAACCCTAAGGACATCCAGACATCATAAACCAACCACAAGGTAAAGAACTCAGTAAACTACAATTAGAGTACCCTAAATATCCACTGACCACAAACAGCTCATCTAATCTTTTTCTTTAAAAACCCTTGTCTGGAATTGTCAGTAGAACACAATTGGGGTAGCTACCTGAATCTGTGCTCCCCCAATTGCAATTCTGAGAACTCAAGTCAATGTCTTTGTTGCCTTGCAGCTTAGTTTGCTTTATCTTGGTTGACAAAAGCAAAACAGAACTGAATGGTTTTATATACAAACTCTTCAACAGGTGTTTCATAGGCATACTCCTTAGCAGAAGTGATTTTGAAAGTGAAAATTATTAATTGGAATGAATTAAAGGGCATTATATGAATATATGGTTTTATTGTTTAAATAATCATGCTTATAAGAGGACATCAGAACTTTTTTTCTTCCCCTTCAACATAATTGATTATGTTATCAGACACAATGCTCTTTCATGACTTATTTCTTGTCCTCTGGTACAACAAAGAATAAATCTAATACTGCAGTAGTAAGCTTTGTCCTCAAGTATCACTTCTGATTATGTTAATAGTGGGTACCTGGAGCATGTTATTCAAAAGGTCTCAGAGGCAATATCTGAACATGACAAAACAAAACTACTTTTAATCTGATGTTTGCCATAGGTTTAAAGGAGGCACTCATCCATGTAAAGACTTTTCATATTGAGAAAAGAAATAAAACAAAATGGAGCTGCTTTGGCTAAGAGATTCAAAATGGAGTCAGGAGGCCATTACGCACATCTAAGCCGGATATCAAAAACTGTCAAGGTTTGCAAAACCAAAAGCAACGATGTTTCTAAGGACATCTGGATGCCATGAACCAACCACAAGATGAAGAAATCAGTAAACTGTCTAACTTGAAAGATGCTTGGAACTCCCCAAACATCCACCAATCATGATTCTTTACAAACAACTTATGCAATCTTCTTCTTTTTCTTAAAAAAGCCTTGCTTGGAAGCTCCAGGATATGACACAGTTTGGGTTGCTACATGAATTGTTGCTCCCTGAATTGCAATTCTAAGACCCCAAATAATGGCTTTTCTTGCCTCGAAGCTCAGTTTGTAATTTCTAAGTCAACATATATATTTGGAAACAATTCTATCTACTTTCATTTCAATCTTAAAATATTAACCACTTCTGCTTTACTCTCCATGGGAATGGACTGACCCAGAATTCTAAAGCAAAGGGTTTTCACTCTGACATTTGGAGGGTCATTCTGGTGAGGACCAAAAGTACATGTGTGCAATATTAATAAGGATTGAAGAAACATCGCTTTAAAGACTATGGACAGAATATGGTGATGATATACACAATGTTACAACTTTTGGCAGCCTCCCATCTACCCAATTCTAATGCACACATATGGACACAATTTTTAAAAGGATATTGAAATAACATCCCACATAAAACATAAATCCACTTAAATCTATTAAGAGTTTTTCAAAATTGAAGAAATGATATTTCTGTTAAAAATTTTCCAAATTTATGAGAT
>JAQZBX010007574.1:0-50190 GCA_029593785.1 Cabassous unicinctus
CATGTGGAAGGGAGGAGCACTATTACTTGAGCCACCTCCACCCCCCTCCATTTATTATTTTAAATATCCTTTTTCCCACGACTATGCAGTGTCATCTTTTTTATAAACCAAGTGTTCCATATATATGTGGATATATTGCTAGAGTCTCTAGTCTATTCCATTGCTGTTTGTCATTCTTGAGCTATTTCATGACATATTACTGAATTTTAAAATAATTCAATAATTCTGATTAATCCTTGCAGAATTCTTAATAGGGTTGTTTGAAAATCTTTGGAAATGTATAGAGGTGATGGTAGCACATTATTGTGAGTGTAATTAACAGCACTGAATCATGTGTGTGATTGTGGTTGAAAGGGGAAGTTTAGGGTCATGTATGTCTCTAGAAGAAAAGCTAGAGGATGAAACATGGGACAGTATAACATAGTGAATCCTGCTGTGGACCATGAATGTGGTTAATAGTACAAATATATGAATGGTCTTCCATGAAATAGAACAAATGTATGTCACTATTACAAGGTGTCAACAATAGGGGGTACATAGGTAAAAATACATCTAATGCACACTATGGACCATAGTCAACAGTAATATTTTAACATTCTTCCATTACTTGTTACAAAGGTACCACACCAATGATAAGTGTCAATAATAGGGGGGAAGTAAGGTGTACGGGGTTTTTCTTTTGGAGCAATGAAAATGTTCTAAAATTGACTGTGGTGATGAAAGCACAACTCTATGATTATACTGAGAATCATTGATTGTACACTACTTTGAATGGATTGTATGGTATGAAAGTAATACTGGTTTTAAAAAGTAGCAATAAAATGTGGTAATATCAACTCTGCAACATCTAAAAATACAAACAATTAATGACATGAAATATCTTCAGAAATAAAAACTTAACTGTTATTGAGAGACATAAAAGGAGAACTGAATTAATAGAGAGATATACAATGTTCATGGATAGGAGGATACAACATAATAAAATCTTGATTATACAACACAAACAATACAATCAAAGTCATCTTAGCCTAACAGGATTTTTTTATAGAACTGGACAAACTGATTCTAAAATTTCTATGAAGGAACCTAGTATAAAAACAACCAAAGAAACCCTGAAAACTAGAAAAAGGAGGAGGAATGTGTCTTTTTAGCCAGAACACTCCCACACTCAGGAGTGCACGAGTTTGGAAAATAAATGAACCCTAGGCAGGTGCCTTGCCATTTCAAGCCACAGCATATAGTTGGAGTCTTCACACTCCAAAGACCCCCAAAGACTCTCTGCTGTACAGACTCCCACCAGGGAGTTTATCAGAGCCCTGGGAAGGGCTTACAAGTACACCTCTGCCTCAGGCTCTGAGCAGGTTGATCTTAGTTCAAGGCTCATCAGGCCAAGTCCAGACCTCTGACCATGGGGGTGCTTTCCCAAGGCCGCCATGGTCCCTCCCTTGCCTCATCAATCCAGTGTTCCTTTTGCAACAACTATACGATGGTGCCCAGAGTAATCATTCCTGGGTAGCCCCATGGCCACACCTCTACTATGTGCCCCTGTGCTCTCCTCCAGCACAGTCCCTGGGTCCACTACAGGACAGTCCTCACTGTCCTCCTTTTGCATGTCTTTTCTCCACTCAGGACAATTTTACCAATGCAGTTCCAATATGACAATGACAGCAGGTGGGGGTGGGGGTCAGACCAAATGCTTTAAGGTCAGACACGACTTTTCAGTCATTTCTATAGCCCCAGCCCATGGCTTGTAGTGGCTGCTGAATACATATCAAATGGACTGAATCACCCAAACTGCTTCACTTCAGGAGATCAGCACATCACAAGCCTCGCAAAACCCAGAGAACATCATGCAGGAGCAGCATTCCTTTCCTGTCTCCTTGTGCTCCCACCTTTACCCACCTTCTCCCAGCTTCACAGGATGAATCGTCCCCTTCCAACACTACACCAGGCTGGGACTCCATCACTTTCCTTCCCCCAGGCTCCTCTTAGACTCTTTTCCAATAGCCATTCTCTCTCTTTAATCTTGGCTTTTCTCCTTCCTGACACATTCTTTGAAGGTTACAAACATATCCAAATAGCTCACATCTTTCCTTTATAACAGACATCTCTTTAGTCTGCCTCTCTCTTGTTCATTCCTGGTAAAAGTTTTAAAAATAATACTCTACACTCCCTGTCTGTGCTTGTGCCATTCTTCATCCCACTGCAATCTCATCTCTGCTCCATCAGTGTACTAATTGCTCTCAGTAACGTCACCAAGTCTAGTGGACACTTTCTAGCCCTTATGAACAATGACTTCTGAGCAACTTTGGGCCATGTCATCTCTTTCTTCTTTGACAGTTTCTCCTCCCTTGAGGTCTGTGAAATTTGGAAATCTCCATTCTTTCCACACCCCTCTGATCATTCCTATACAGACACCTTGGCTGGTTGTTCACCTTCATGCCATTTAAATGTTACCTAGAGACAAGTGGCAAGACGGCATTGGTTTAAGTGGGCACTCACCATCTATCTCGCAAAAAACAGCTGAGGGCAAGATCTGCCTAAGTCAGCTGTTTTGGGAACCCACAGAGCAGGAGACTTCAAGGCATTGATCTGGAGGTAGCTGGACAAAAAGATAAATTGCTCAAGGTAAAACTGTGAGTTTCTCGTCCCTGTCTGTGACTGGAAATGGCAGACAGCTAAGCTTCACCCTCAAGACAAAGAGCCTCTGCGAGCCCTGACTCCCGCCAGCCACCCAGTGGGAAGAAGTGGTCTCCGAGAGTGGAAGGGTTCTGGTGAAGGGTGGAAAGGGGTATCCTTTCTGTGGGTTTGGTTGCCTGGACCCCCTTTGAGCTTTGAGAATCATACCAGCCAGCTCAAGATGGCACCAGGAAGAAAGGAGAGGCAAATCTGCTGAAGCAGCCTTATTTACCTAGCCAACCTGAGATGGAGAAACTTGGCCTGGGAGGGGGCCAAGTCAGGCAAGTGACTAGTCCTGTGCTGAAAACTATCAAAATTTCAACTTCCCTAAGGGAGGTAGACAGTAGAAAGTGCTTAATAAGCTTCCAAGAGCCTATTTAGTGCACTCTGGGAGGAGGGGGTGGTCTGGAAGAGGGTTGAGAGTCATTTTTCTGTGGTAAGTTTGATCACCAGGGTCCCATTTGAATTTCAGAAGGGAACTCAACAGGACCAGAAGTTGGGGGGGAGGGGGTCTGTTCACACAGCCTATTGCATCCTGCCTCCCTGGGAGAGAAAGCAATTAGAATAGAAAGGGGGCAGGGACAAACAGGCTCCTAATCAGCAGGAATCCACCCAACTGCAAAAAGTCAAACCTGCCGTAGGGAAAGTGACTGAACTTTCTGAACATGATAAAGGGTATATATGAAAAACCCACAGCTAACATCATAAACAATGGTGAAATCCTAAAACCTTTCCCTCTAAGATCAAGAAAAAGACAAGGATGCCCACTATCTCCACTCCTATTTAACATTGTGTTAGAAATACTTGCTCAAGCACTGAGGCAAGAGAAAGATATAAAAGACATTCAATTGGAAAAGAAGGAGTAAAAATTTCACTATTTGCAGAAAACACGCTCCCATACATAGAAAGCCCTGAGAAATCTACAACAATGTTTCTAGAACTTATAAATGAGTTCAGTAAAGTCACAGGTTATAAGATCAAAGTGCAAAAATCAGTAGCATTTCTGTACACCAATAATGAGCAATCTGAGGTGGAAATCAAGAAAAAAAATACATTTACAATAGTAACTGAAAGAATCAAATACCTTGGAATAAATTTTTTTGCCATTTTTTTTCAGGAGGTACCAGGTATTGAACCCAAGACCTCATACATGGGAAACAGGCACTCAACCACTGAGCTACATCTGCTCCCTGAAATAAGTTTAAATTAATTTAAAATTAATTAAAGATGTAAATGACTTATACACAGAAAACAACACAACATTGTTAAAGAAAATCAAAGAAGACTTAAATAAGTGGAAGAATATCCCTGGTTCATGGATAGGAAAACTAAACATCATTAAGATGTCTATCCTACCCAAACTAATCTACAGATTTAATGCAATCCCAATAAAAATCAACACAGCATTTTTTTGCTGAAGATAAACTAACTATGAAATTTATTTGGAAGGGAAAGAGACCCCAAATAGCCAAATACATATTGAAAAAGAAAACTGAAATTGGTTGAATCACAATACCTGACTTTAAAACATACTACAAAGCTACAGTGGTTAAAAAAAAAACTGCATGGTATTGGCACAAGGATAAACTTACCAACTAATTGAACCGAATTGAGATTTCTAATATAGATCCTTGCATATACATTCAGCTGATATTTGACAAGGCCACTAAGTCCACTCAACTGGGAGAGAATGGCCTCTTCAACAAATGGTGCTTGGAGAACTGAATATCCATATCCAAAAGAATGCGAGAAAAACACCATCTCACACCTTATATAAAAATCAACTCAAAATGGATCAAAGATCTAAATATAAGAGCCAAGACCATAAAGACTTTGGAAGATAATGTAGGGAAGCATCTAGAAGACCTTGTAATAGGAAATGGTTTCATGAACTTCACATTCAAAGCACAAGCAGTGAAAGAAAAAATAGATCATTGGGAGCTCCTCAAAATTAAAAACGTTTGCATCTCAAAGGAGGTTGTCAAGAAAGTAAAAAGGCAGCATACCCAATGGGAGAAAATATTTCACAACCATATATCTGATAGGAGCCTAATATCCAGCATATATAAAGAAATCCTATACCTCGAAAATAAAAAGACAAACAACCCATTTAAAATCTGGGCAAGCAATGTGAAAAGATCCTTCTCCAAGGAAGAAATACAAATGGCTAAAAAGCACATGAAAAGATGCTCAACATCACTAGCTATTAGGGAAATGCAAATCAAAACTATAATGAGATACCATCTTACACTCATTAGACTGGTGGCTATTAAAAAAACAGAGGACTACAAGTGTTGGAGAGGATGTCGAGGAATGGGACCCCTCACCCACTGCTGGTGGGAATGTAGAATGGTCCAGCCATTGTGGAGGACAGTTTTGTGGTTCTTCAAAAATCTCACCATAGAACTGCCAGATGATCCAGCAATTCCACTGCTGGGTATATACCCAAAAGAATTGAAAGCAAGGACAGGAACAGATATATGCACACCAATGTTCATAGCGACATTACTCACTATTGCCAAAAGTTGGAATCAATCAAAATGCCCGTCAACAGATGAATGGATAAACAAAATGTGGTACATACATACAATGGAATATTACTCAGCTCTAAGAAGGAATACAGTACTAACACATGGGATAACATGGATGAATCTTGAGGACCTTATGTTGAGTTAAGCAAGCCAGGCATTGAAGGACAAATATTACATGATGTCACTGATATGAATTAAGCAAATTGAGCAGACTCAGAGAGATTTGTCTGGAAGATAGGTTTACAGGAAATAGAAAGGGAGAAGAAGGTTCTGAGCCAATGCCCATATGTGCGAAATCTATGATAAGGTGGAATTGTGTGGATGGGCAGTGAGGGATATGACAGGAGTGTAGTGATACTGCTGGGTTGGGCGGTGCAGTTTTGGCAGGGGGATAGAGTGGGGAGGGTGGGTTGGACAGTCCATGGAACTGGGGGGAGGGTTGCGGGAGGGACTAGGTGAACACTGTAGATTGGCGGGTATGTGGATGAAAGTACAAAGTTGGTAATGCTTTTATGGCAATATCACAAGAAAGGGTTACTGGTTTAGGGTGCTGGATGGGGGGCATTCGGGACAGGGTGAACCTAGGGAGGACATCTAGGGAGTGTGCGAGTGATCAATTTTTTGTCATAATGTGTTGTATCAGTGGGTGGAGATCCACATAATGAGCAGGAAGGAGTTGGACTCCCATCCTGGGGAAGACCGATATGTTCTCAAACAGAGGGACAGGAGTTTCTCAAGAGCATGGGTGGTTCCTAATAGGGGAGGACAAACCAATGTGTCAAGACCTCAGAAGTAACTATGACTCTTATCTGAGAAGTGAAGCCAGGTGGTCGCCATGGGCCCCAAGGGGAGGAGGAGGGAGGAAAAGAATAGATGGAACAGGGGGTACTTAGTGGGCAATGGAAGTGTTCTACATGATCTTGCAATGATGGACACAGGCCATGTTAAATATCATCAAAATTTACAAAATTGTATGGTCTAAAATGTAAACCATAATGCAAACAATTTACCATGGTTAGTAGCTATGTTTCACTATTTGCATATCAGTTGTAATAAATGTACCATCCACATATAAAAAGATATTAATATGGGAAGGGGGAAATGGGGGAGGATGTTGGGGATATGGGAGTCCTCTGTATTCTACATGTGACTTTATTGTGACCTACAACTTCTTTGAAAACAAAATGAAAAAAAGTAAGACACTGGGGAATAAATGGAAGAAAATGTCACTGTATATACAGGAAAATAGATATTACAGCGATGAAAGGCAAAATGCCAAAAAAAACCTTTTTAAACATATTTTCATTTTTTTTAATATCCCAATTTTTAAATTTTATTTTATTTGTAGTTTTTAAAAATTTTAATGTATTTTGTTTCTTATATTTAAACCTATCGTTATTATTTCATTTTCCTATTAATTGTATTTGTCTATTTTACTGGGTTCATTTTTGAAGAAGCTTTGGATAACAGAAGGGTTGCAACTAGGGCAGCAGAGGATCATTGGTGTGGGGTGTCAGTGATAGGGGATACATGGGATGAAGTTCACCTGGACTTATATATAAGGTAAATAAATATTTTCAAATATTCATGGGGCATTGTCACAGTGGGTGGAGATTCACACAATAACCAAAAGAATATTGAATTCCCATCCTGTAGAACTTTGCCACATTCTCTAATGGAACAGCAACAATCCCCCAAGTACAGGGGCAATGACTAGCAAAGGAGGATGGTCCATTGATGAGCCCTTGATATTGACAACTATGCTTATGAGCCTTTGCTCTTGAAATTGAAACTTAGCATAGTGTTATAGGGTGCCTAAGAGTTACCTCCCAAGAGCCTCCTTGTTGCTCAAATGTGCTCTGTCTCTAAGCCAAACTCAGCATATAAATGCATTACCTTCCCTCGGCGTGGGACATGACTCCTGGGGATAAGCTTCCCTGGCACCAAGGAATTACTACCAAGCACCAACTAGCAAAGTAACTGGAAAAAGACCTTGAACAAAAGGTGAAGATTGTAAAGACAAATGAATTTATAAGGCTAAGAGACTTCAAATGAGTCAGGAGGTCATCCCAGTGGTAATGCTTATGCACATCTCAGCAGGATCTCATAGACTGCCAAAGTAGATACTACCCTAAATGGTGAAGATTCTGAGGGCTCTGGAGACTCCCAGGTCCTATGGCCAGGGCAGATAGCTCCAGAGTTTGGTGCCTTGCCAGTGGGAGTTTGTGCTCCTAGGAGTGACAGAGCTGGACTCAATAATGGCTTCCCTACACATGGCTCTTCTGTCCCTTCTATTTTAACCTATAGTTGGTGCTGGAGTTGGTAGGTGTACGTCTAAGAGACTTAAATCTTTGGGCTGTCCATGTGCAGATGGGCCCTGAGCCTCAGCAGAGTTGCTACACCTACTCTCCAGTTCATTGGACTCACCCAAGACAATGGACAAGGAGGTGAGGATGGACAACCACCATACCAAGGAAACGAGAGAGCCTACAACTGCAAGCAAGAGAGTCCCTTCCATTGGCTCAATGGGATCAAAGTCCCTTCTCGATTAGAGGTGGAGTGGACATCACCATCCCAGAGTCCTCAGGTTTGGGAAATGAACGATGGACTAGAGTAGACTTATTGGTATTATACTATAGACTTATTATGATTCTAGCAATGGAAGAAATTACAACACTGATGTGGAGGCAGTGGCCACTGGAGGCGCTGAGGGCAAGGAGAGGGAAAAACAGTTGCAATACAGGGACATTTTCAGGACTGGGGAATTGTCCTGAATGACATTGCAATGACAGATATAGGCCATTATATATCTTCCCATAACCTATAGAATTAGGTGGGAGAGAGTGTAAACTACAATGTAAACTATAATTTGTGCTCAATGGCAATGCCCCAAAATGTATTTATCAATTGCAATGAATGTACCACCCTAATTAAGGATGTTGTTTATGTGGGAAAATGTGGGAGGTATGGGGAGCGGGGCATATGGGAAACCCTATATTTTATATGTAACATTTATGTAATCTAAGTAACTTTAAAAAATAAAAAACATTTAAAAATAAATGCTACCTAGGACCCTGTTCTTGTCCCTCATATCTCTGTAGTCTTTTTGTCCATGGTAGTCTCATCCATATCCATCCATAATGTACAAACAGTGAGGGTTTACCTTGATGATCTTCACATATGAGAACTCCCATGAAATATCACCAGGTCAGGATAGAAAACATTTTCAGAACCAAAGAAGGCTTGCTTGTGCCCCTTCTCAATGAATACATTGCTTATAGGGTAACATCTTTTCCATTCCCCAACACTATAAATGAACTGTTTCTGCATACAAATATTACAAACTGAGCATCATACAAATTGAATCATATGATGTGTACCATCTTACCTGGCATATTTGGCTCCCATGGTGCCTGTGAAAGTCATCCATGCTGTTGCATTTCAGAGCAGTTCATTCTTTCCAGTGCTGTGTAGTACTCCATTGCACAAATACCCCACATCTTAGACATCCCTTGTGTTCCACTCCATAAATATCCCACACCTTAGTTACCCCTTCTACAGACAGGCATTTGAGGTTTTCCCATTTGGGGGTTACCATGCCTCAAACTGCAATGAACAGTTGTGAATGTTTTTTGATGGTGATAAGCATGGATTTCTATAGCAAACATGCCAAGAAAACTGTAGAATTGCTGGGTAACTGAGCATATGATTACCATTGGTAAATAGTACCATTTCCACAGTGTGCAAATTCACACTGCCATCAGTAATTCATGAAAGTTCCAGTTGCTCCAGAGCCTTCACACTTAGTCTTGCCAGTCCTTTTAATTTTAACCTGTCACAGAGGTGTAGAAGTCTCTGTATGTGGTTTTGATTTGTACTTTCTTAATGATATTGATTTTGAGCACCTCTTCACAGGCTTATCAGCCATTTGGATGTCATTTCATAAAATGCTTTTCAAGCCTTTATCGTTTTTGTGCTGGGTTTTCTGCCTATTTCTTGTTTAATTATAAGGGATCTTTATATATTCTGAATACATATCCTTCTTGAATCCATGTACTGCTCTTTTTTACTTTTAACTCCCTTAAAGTTATGTTCTTGACTATATCAGAGTCAACTTTACAAACTTTTCTATTATTGGTAGGACATTTTGCATCCTTTTTGATGCCATCATGAGGAAGATATTTTCCAAGTTTTCTACCAGAAACATAATTTTATTTTTTTCTTTCTTTGTATTATTTTTTAATTTTTAAAAGATACTTAGATTACATAAATGTTACACAAAACATATAGGGATTCACATATGCCCCACTCCCCACACCTCCCACACCCTTCCATATAAACAACATCCTTCATTAGTGTGGCACATTCATTGCATTGCCACTGAGCATGAACCATAGTTCACATTGTAGTCTACAATCTCTCCCACACAGTTCTGCATGTTACGGGATGATATAAAATGGCCCATATCTGTCATTGCAATGTCATTCAGGACGATTCCCAAGTCCCAAAAAAAACCTGTATTACAACTGTTTTTCCCTCTCCCTGCCCCTAGAGCCTCCAGTGGCCACTAGCTCCATATCAATGTTGTAATTTCTTCCATTGCTAGAATCACAGTATGTCTATAGTAGAATACTAGTAAGTTCACTCTAGTCCATAGTTCATTTCCCAATCCTGAGGATTCTGGGATGGTGATGTCCACTCCACCTTTAATTGAGAGGGGGCTTCGATCCCATACAGCCGATGGATGGGACTCACTTGCAGTTGTAGGCTCTCTCCTTGGTCTGGTGGTTGTCAATCCTCACCTCCTTGTTAGTTGTCCTGGGTGAGTCCAATGAACCAGAGAGTAGGTGTTGCAACTCCGCTGAGGCTCCGGGCCCAGCTGGCTCATGGACAGCCCAAAGATTTAAGTCTCTTGGAAGTACACCTACAAACTCCAGCACCAAGTATAGGTTTAAATAGAAGGGACATAAGAGCCATGTGTAGGGAAGCCATTACTGAGTCCAAATCTGTCACTCTCAGGAGCACAAACTCCAAAGTAGGGCCCACTGGCAAGGCACCAAACTCTGGAGCTATCCGCCCTGACCTTAGGACCTGGATGTCTCCAGAGCCCTCAGGAGCCCCACTATTTGGAGTAGTATCCACTTTGGCAGTCTATAAGATCCTGCTGAGATGTGCATAAGCATTACCACTGAGAAGACCTCCGACTCACTTTGGAGTCTCTTAGCCATATAAACTCATTTGTCTTTACCTTTTCCCCCTTTTATTCAAGGTATTTTTCCAGTTGCACCAGAAACATAATTTTAAAGTTTTCACTTCTAGGTCTATAATGCATCTTCATTAATTTTAGATAGAAGGTGAGATAGATGGTCAAATTTATTTTTTCAGTATAGACACTCAACTCTCACTTATGTAAAGACTAAACTTTCTCCATTAAATTGCAGTGACACTTTGTTATGAATCAGGTGACTGTATGTGTGTGTTCCTACAGGATCCCCCTTTGTGTCCCATTTGTCTCTTTGTCTGTCCCTAGACTAACACTACACTGTCTTAAAGTTCAGAGTCTGTAATAAGTCTTAATATCTGAAAGTATACGCTCTAATCCCTCTTCTTCAAGATTGTCTTTGCTATTCTAGTTCCCTTGTATTTCCATATATAATTAATAAAATGCTTATCCACTTCCCTTTCCATAAGCCCTGTTGAAATTTCTATTGGATTTGCAGTGAATGTATAGATCAAAGTGGAAAGAAACTGACAATAGTGGGTCTTCCAATTCATGAACAGAGTATAGGCCTCAATTTATATGTCTACCTTAAATTTCCTGAGATATGTGTTATATTATTCATTATAGAGATCATTCACATATTTTATTAAATTCAATGACTATATTTTATATTTTGAGAATAATCTTAAGTGGTATTTTTAAAGATAATACAATTTTTTCATGTATTTAGAATTAGAACAGATTTTTAAAAATGTATTAGAGCAGCTATAAATTTACAAAAAAATCATGTACAGAGCACAGATTTCCCATATACAATCAGTTTTGAGAGAGGGGCCTTTGAATATAATCATCTCACTAGATTAATTTATGAATCTGAATATTTCATTAGGAGATTTTTTCGATTGTCTGTAAAATAAACAGATCATCTTTGACTAATGAATTTTAAGTATTTATTTCCAATCTTTATAACTTTATATGTTTTTCTTACCAACTTCATGGGCTAAAACATCCAGTAATATGTAGACTAAAACGGTTGATTGATGATGGACATACTTGTCATATTTCCAACAAGGGGAAAGCTTTCAGTATTTCAGCATTAAATGTGATGATACTCATAAGTTTTGTACAGAAAACCTTTTTTAGATTAAGAATTTTGTGACAGTTTTTATAGTAAGAGAATTTTGAATTGTATCCCTTTTTTCTACTACCACTGAGATAATCATTTTTCTTCTGTATGGTTTTAATGTGATGAATGTCATTATTTGATTTCCTAAAGTTAAAACATCCTGCCCTAGAATAAACCCTGATTTGTCATGATACATCCTTTTAAAATTCTTCTGTTTTCAACTTGACAACTTTCTATACAAGATATTTTGTGTGTAGGTTTAAGAGACATATTAATCTCTAATTTTCCTTTCTAGTAATTTATTTCAAGATTTATATGAAGGTTATACTTGTCTCATAAAATGAGTTGACACTGTTCCATCTTTTTACATTTTCTGGAAGTGTTTATGTAAGATTGGTGTTATGTCTTCCATACATTTTTGGAAGAATTCACTAGTGAAGCCATCTGTCCTGGGATTTCTTGTGCAGGAAGGTTTATATTTATGAATTCAATTATAATAAATATAGGAGCATTCATACTTTCTATTTCATCTTTCATCAGTTCTGTAAGTTTTACAAATTAATGAATTTTTTCATTACATCTAACTTGTCAGGCTTATTTATATAGTACATTTATTCTTAACATTTTGTGATTATCTTTTTTTTTTCCCCAGGGGAGAGTGCAAATGCAATCCCCCACTACCACAAGTTATGCAGTCGAGTTTCCCACTGTGGCTTGGCCAAATTAATGTAATTATGAATTCCAAAAATATAATTGGATCGTGCTAGTAAACTGATCTGTTAATCTAGGCATGATTAAGTTATGATTGGGGCGTTGACTGGGCCACGTCAGTAGGGCATTGAGCCCCACCCCTTGGTGGGTGGGGGAATCGAATATAAAAGGCAAGGCAAAGGACAGAGGGAGCAGTTTTTGAGAAGCAGTTTTGATGTTGGAAAGAAGGCCCCAGAAGAAGAGAAGCAAGCCGTTCGCCTGATTGTCTACAGCTGACCTTGTGGAGGAAACAGGAGCTGAGCCCGGAGAGAAATGCAGCCCCGGGGAGAGAGGAACCCCAGAAGCCTGAACCCTGGCAAACGCCGGCAGCTGTCTTGCTCTAACACGTGGCAATGGACTGTGGTGAGAGAAGAAACTTATGCTTTATGGCCTGGTATATATGGACTTCTACCCCAAATAAATACCCTTTATAAAGACCAACCCATTTTTGGTATTTCACATTAGCACCCCTTTGGCTGACTAATACACCCACATTTGGGGAAATCACAGGGGTCAGCACATCCGGAGTGCAATGGATAAGCCTCGCCCTGAGAAAACCACCTTGTGATTATGGTATCTTCCCTGCCAGGTAAGTATGTGATTATCTTTTTAATGGTTGCAGGATCTGTGGTGATGTACTTTTTTATTCCTGCTATCGAAATTAATGATTTCTCCCCCTTTCCCCTTAAATCAGTATTTCTGTTCATTTATCATGTTCTTAATCATTTCTAAGAACAATTTTTAGCTTTTAATTTTTCTCTCTTGAACATTTGTTTTCTATCTCAATGACTTAAGCTCTTATTTTTTCCTTCCTTTGCTTTTCATCGACTTTAATTTATTTTTCTTCTTGACTTGAACTCCTAGGTCACTTAATAGCACCATCACCCTTTCTCCTATTATACAGTATGTATTGAAAGCTATAAAATTCCCATTAACCCTGCTTTAGCTACTTTCTGCAAATTTTAACTTAACATTTTCATTATCATTCATCGCCCAGGTTTTCTAGCTTCTACTGTGATTTCTTCTTTGATTTATGGGTTATTTAGGTGTGCTGCTTAATTTCTAAAATTTTAAATTTTTTATAATTAAAACTATATGGAAACTTAGATTATGGAATTTCAACTTTTCTAGTATTATAATATATGGGGTGTTGATAGTAATTTTTATGTCATTGATTTCTAATTTAATTCTACTGTGGTTAGAGAATATACTCCATATGATTTAAATCCTTGGAAATTATAGAGACTTACTATTTTGGTAAATGCCCAACAAACACATACAAAGAGTATGAATTCTGTACTTAATGAAGATGTAGCTGCCTTGCAAGGGACAGCGAGGAGGCAGGAAGTTCACTCAAGTATGTCCACACCTGACAACTGCTCTTTGGATGATATAGGTTTGGGAACAAAGGTGGCTGAATACCAGAAGCTGGTGTGCAAGCTTTGGAAGACAATGGGGATGTGCTCTTCTCAAAACAAGATGTGCTTGGGATGGGCAGCGTGCAAGAGTATAGTGACTAAAGCTCAGCGTGATTCTAGGGAGTTACGGAGAGATTCCTGAGAAGAGGGGAGGCAGGAGCAAAGTCAGTACTTAGTCAGGTAGGAGATGCTGTATGTATCACACAGGGAGGTTACTAGACACCTGGTAAGGAGTGTTTACCATGGCCTCTCCCTGAGGCTCAGAGGGTTGGGCCTCAGCACAAGGATAATCTATCACATCTATGAACAATTGATTTTTGATACTGGTGCCAAGTCCACTCAATAAGGAAAGAATAGACTCTTCAACAAAGGGTGCTAGGAAAACTGGATATCTATGTGCAACAGAATGAAAGTGGATCCCTACCTCACACCATATACAAAAATTAATGCACAATATACAAAATATAAGAGAAGTTATAGAACTTTTAGACTCAAAAGGGGGAACCTCTTCAGGAACTCACATTAGGCAACAGGTTCTTAGAATATACAGTAAAGCATGAGCATCAAAAAAATAGATAGTTTGGGCTCCATCAAAATTAAAAGCTTCATGAATCAAAGAACATTATAAAGAAAGTAAAAAAAACAATGTACAGAATGGGAAAAATAATTGGATATCATATATTTGATAAGAGTTTGACATCCTGAATATATAAAGAATTCCTGTAATTCAAAAACAAAATGTAAAAAATTGCAATTAAAAATTTGCAAAGGACTTTAATAAACATTGCTCCAAAGAAATACATAAATGGCCAATAAGCACATGAAAAGGTGCTCAACATCATTAGCTACTAGGGAAATGAAAATCAAAACCACAAGATGCCACTTCACACCCACAAGTGTTGGCACAGATGTGGAGATATAGGAACGTCTCTTGTGGAGTGAGTAGCTACAATGGTGAATCATGTGATCACAGGTTCAAGGTACAACAGCAACTTTCAGCAAATGATCCCATTATTGTATGGAATAAAGAGTCCAGAAAGGACACTGTAGCAGTTTGGTATTATTTATGAATTCTAAAAATAGATATTGGATTACATTTATAAACTGGTTTGTACCTCTGGGCATATTAGATCATATTAACTTCCGAGGTTTCACTTTTACTTGATTAAACTATGATTAGGGCTTTGATTGGGCCAAGTCAGTAGACGTTGAGTCCCTGCCCCCTTGTTGGGTAGGGATTCACAGAGAAAACGACATGGCAGGGGAGAGAGTTGGAGTTTTGATGTTGGAGCCCCGGGAAGTAAATACACAGGAGAAGAACACAGAGGAATAGAGATGGCTCCATAGACATGGCAGAGGCCCTGGGAAGAAAGAGAGCCTGAGAATTTACAGGTGACCTTGTGGAGAGACCAGACCAGCTGAACCCAGGAAGAAATGAGCCTGGGGAGAGAGAGGAGCTTGTTCCCTGCTTCTGGGTTACGGTCTGGCCAGGCCTTGTCATTAGATCTAACATCTCCCCCCAGGTGGTGAAAAGGAGATGGGGGTAGAGGAAGGCTGGAGGATGTGACTTCCCCAGAAAGTAGGTAGGGCGTGATGTCGGGGCCTTGGCTGCCTCACAGATGTCTGTGACTTCCCGTTGCTGGTGGGAATGTAAAATGGTGCATCCACTGGAAAAGCTTGGTTGTTCCCCAGAGCCGAGTATAGAATTACCTATGGCCTGGCAGTCCCCTCCTAGGTATGTACCCAGAAGAACTGAAAGCAGGGGCTGAGATACAAGTACACCAATGTTCATAGCAGCAGCGTTCACAGCAGCCTAAGCCTGGACGTAACCAGAATGCCCGTTGGCTGTGGAATGTACGAGCAAAATGTGGGCACACATGCGGAGGGCAAATATTCAGCCATTGAAAAGGAGTGCAGTTCTGATACCTGCCACAAAATGGGTGAAACTGGAAGACATCACGTTGAGTGAAATAAACCAGGCACTAAAGGACAAATACTGTGTGATGTCACTTACAACAATTAATTAGACTATGCAAATTCATAGTCAGAAATTAGAATACAGCTTACCAGGGGCAGGGGTGGCTGTGGGGAACCCAGAGTTAAAGTTTAATTGATACTCAGTTCTGTCAGGTGGGGAGAGAGTTTTGGCAATGGATGGTATTGATTATTGGATAACATGGTGAACGTAGTTAACACCACTAAATTGTGGACAAGAAGTTGTTAAAATGGGAAATTTTATGTAAAATGTGTTACAACTAAAAACTTTTTAAAAACCCATAGAACTTTGCCATAAACCTACAACCTCTCTAATAAAAAAAAAAAAATTGAAAAAAGCCATTGAATTGAACGACTCAAAGAGTGAACCCTAATGTAAACTATGGCTCTTACTTAATAATACAGCTGCCATAACCTTGGTTCATCCATTGTATCAAAAGCATCACATTAATGCAAAATGTTAATAATGGGAAAAACTGGGAGGGGGGGGCATACATAGGAATTTACTGTGTATTTTCCTGTAAATTTACACCAGCTCTAAAATAATACATTTAAAAAATAAAATTATCCCTGCCTAGAATTTTATTGGAATTTTAATAAAAGTATATTCTAATTTGGAAAGATTTTAAATCATGACAATATCGGTTCTTCCAATTCATAAACAAGATATATGCCTCATTGTATAAGTTGATTTTCTCTCAGATTAGTTTTGCACTTTTCAAGCATGGATCTTAACTGTAATTTGTAAAATTGAATCCTGGTATTTGATATTCTGGATGCTACCCTAAGCAGCAATTTGAATTAATATTATCATTTTTCTTCTATTAGTATATAGAAATGGAATTAATTTTTGTACATTGACCCTGCTAATGATTTATTAATTCCAGTACTTCATTGTAGATTCTTTGGAATTGATTTTGAACAGCGAGGACATTTTTAATAAGATTATTTAATTCCTACTTTCTAAATGATATATCTTTTTCTTGCCTGGCTCTATTCATTATGTTCTGAACTACAATGTTGAAAACAAATGGTGAAAATAGACATATTCATTATTTCTCAAACAGAGGATGAAAGCTTTAAAGATGAGAGCCCTAAATGTGAAGTCTGCTACATATCATTCCTTGGTTTATTCTTTATTTAATCATGCCTTCCTTTGTTCATTCATACATTCCCTGACACTTTTTATCATAGTAAGACTGGACCTTTCTAATCACTGTTTGGTGAGAGGTTTTATCATTAATAAAGTACAAATTCTATCATTTTTTCTGAAATTATTCACAATAAATTTTGAAGTTTTTAATGCCTGAAAATAGTCAAAAATTGTCTAATTTTTGAAAAATACATCAACCTTTTACTACTAAATCTAACCTAGTTTTGAGGTATTTCTTTTGTAATTTTATCACAAATTGCTAATATTATATTTAGATTTTTGGGTATCTATGTAAGAGAAATATTGTCCTATAAATTTCCTCTTTGGAAATATCTTTGTCAGGTTTGCTATCAAAGTTATACCAGACTTATTAAATGAGTTGAGGAATGTGTTCTTTTTTAATATTCTTCAGAAGAGTTTAATATAATGCTTAGACAATTTCTTTGCAGCAAATTTTTAATTATTGAGTGATCTTCTCAATTCAGATTTTGTTTCATCTTGTGTTAGATCATGGCACTTTTGTTACACAAGGAATGTGTCAACTGGATTTAGCATCTCATGTTAGTATAAAGTTGTTCACATACTAAGCTTTTAATGTGTACAAAATATACAAATATTTGTTTTAAATGTTCATTTCTTTCCATGAGTATTACAAAATATCAATCCATTTTGTTAATTTCCCCAAACACATTTATTGACTTCGTTGACTTTCTCATTTATAAATGCTTTTCATTTACTGATCTCAATGTTTCCTTCTATGTCTACTGTGTTTGATTTGCTGTTCTTTTCCTATATGTTTGTCATAGAGGTTTTGATTACTGATTTTCAACCATGCTCCGTTGCATTATTTGCAATTAGAAATATAAATTTCACTCCAGCTCCAACTTAACTGCATTTCACGATTTGGATTACATAATTTTTATTGGCACTAGTTCAGATATGTCTGATTTCTTGTGATAATTCTTTGATCCATGGAGTCCCTCACTATGTATTGCGTAATTTCCAATACAAGGGGTTGGTTATTGTGGTTATTGATGTCTACTATGTCTACTATGGTGTCAGAAAACATTCCCTGATGTTGAAACACTTTCTGAAAGGTCTAAAGCTGACTTTCAGGAATGTTATATGTGCTTCCTGGGATGTGTGAGCTGCGGTTCCTGGAGGTTGTGCTCTGTGTACAGCAGTTAGTGCCACTTGGTTACTATATTAAAATCCAACAGAGGAGTAAAAATTTGATGTCTGTGTGCTTTATCACTAACGGAAATAGGCATGGTGATATTTCTACCATGATTTGGATGTAAACATTTTGTTTCATTCTGTCTGTTTTTCCTTAATGTATTTTAAATCTCTTTTATTAGTTGTATGCAAATATGTTACACAGCATTTGGTAGAATTCACTGTTTTTCACTATGAAATGTCCCTGTCCTTGGAAGGATGGAGAAAGGGTAATGTGCAAAGGCACCTGTGGAGACATGAAAACGACTGCACTGACGTAGAAAGACGGGCACGAAGTGTTATCAATAGAAACTCCAGACGCAGAGCTAACTAATATCTTGGTCAGGTTTGTGCAAAAATGCCCAAAATGCAGCCCAAGAGCCTGCAGACCCACCTCTGTGAACTTAGTCATCTGATTGCTAAGGGGAAAGATTTTATGGGGTCAAACGTGAGAGTATCCCCTGCATTTTATTTCTTCCTTATTCTTTGAATTTCCTCAAGCATGTGTTTGTTCTGAATTTTCTCGATAAAGATATTTAAACAGAATTGGAAATACAACAAAATAAGAAGAAATGAAGGAGAATTTAGACATGGTCTTACAACTCCCTAATTTCCTTAAGGGAAGGTAATTGCCCCAATTCGTGGGTCCACTAAAGTCAGAATCACTCATTGGGGTAGAAAGGCTGTCCTGCTGCCCAGGACACTTGTCCCCTGTATCCCTTCCTCACACCAACATGCAGAGGTGGAGCAGGGAGAGGAGGAGGAGAAGGAGGGAGCAAGGGCTCTGTGCTGGGGTCCTCTGGCCCCTCCTGGCTGTCTCCCCTTTGTCCTGTGGCACCTCCAGGGCTCCCTAGGGCTTCAGGCTTCCCACACCCCATCTTGGAGTTCAGGAGAATCACAGGAGGATTAGTGACAGGGCTGTAGCTTCTGGGACCCAGGGGTTGGCAGCCCCAGGCACTGCAGGGTCCCAGGTCTCCCCTAATTGGCCACATGAGGCCCCAAGTCCTGCCATAAAAGGGAAGAAAAAGTTCCCAGCAGAGTGGCCCTGTGTGCAGGCGCCTCGACAAGGCACTGGAGTACAGGATGAGGACAGCTGAGCTGAGCCGAGTTTCTCCTACTTCCACGGAAAACCTGGGAGGTCTTGCAGGCAGCAGCTCTAGCCCTTGGTTCCAGTTCTCACTGGCAACCAGGGACCTGCCTCTGCCCCTGCCCCAGGCTCACATCAGTGCTGAGGAAGCCTAAACAGTGGGGCAGCTGGTCCTCAGCATCGGCTGCGTTATCATCACGCAGACCAGGGGACAGGAACACAGGAGACCCTGGAGCACTGGACCTGGTGTGGCCGAGTGTGAATCCTGACTGTTGTCTGGAAAAGGTAAGATCAAGGAACCCACTGTCAGGGATGTAGGAGTTGAAGGAGACCCTAGAGCAGAAGATGGCAGGGCTGTGTAGACAGTAGGCACTCAGGGTTCCTCTCTGTAGGTCACCTGAAGCCTGTCCTTGGGCATCAGGCTCATGGGGAACAGTGTCCCCCACACTCATCATGGTTCAGTCCCACAATGGGTGGTCTCAGTGCAGGTCCTGACTCAGTGGGTCTGGGTTGGGGGAGATTCTGCCTTTCTAACAAGCTCCCACCTGAGGGCAAAGCAGCCAGAGCCTGGACTTCACTCTACTGGGAGGGACAGGGGTGGGGACAGGTGAAGAGTCCATGACAGAGCGCCACAGGGTCCCTTCACCGGATTCTTGTGAGGCTCAGAATTGATTTGCAGGCAGCTAGAGACTCCCCTCAGTGTCCCGAGGGATCCCAGCTGTGTTCACTAATGAAATCAAGGAGCCGGGCATGTGGATAGCAATTCCAATATATTTTCTCCTTATCACTCAGACAGCCTATGTAGCCACTACTCCAAATGCCAGGGTTGTCAACAGAAATTGTCCAGAAGATTGATATCAAATTCATGAACATGAAAACCTTGGTGATCAAAAAAAGGAAATTGCGGATTTTGGGGGGCAGGCAGGACAACATAGCCACCAGAATCTTCACTTGTTGGATGGAGTCATTGGGGTTACTCAGCTGGGCCACTCTGCCCCAACACACTCCAGGGTTACCTCCAGAAGCACTGCAAGGCAGACCCCCTCTTACTCCTCCCTCCACCCCTGCCCTCCCAGCCCAGCAGCCTCATGTGTTCAGGCAGGGTCCAGTGTCCTGGGTGACATGGACTGGGCATCATAGCTTAGAGTCCTGCTCACTGTAACCATGCTGGAAGGGAACTCTCCTGGGAGAGGAAAGGAGGCGATCCATCCCTTCTTCTCACTCATTTCTGTTGGAATTCCTGGCTCTTGATGACCCATCTAAAGACAGCATTTTCTTAGAGAACGCAGGTGAGGAGCATCCTGGAGGGCATCTCCTGCCACCTGCCACCGTGCATCCCCCCACTCACAGGGAGCTCACTCCTCCCCAAGTAGCCTCTCCACCATGGCAGAACTCAGCCACCATGAGTCTTTGTAATCCCTGAGGTCTGCCCATCCCTTCACCTGGATCTTTCACCCACCCTTCTTTGGAGGTGTGATTCCCTCTCCTTTCCTACTGGATTCCATTAATATTTTGCAGTAAACAGGTGCCTCACGGCCTCCTATGTGTTCTGTGCTGTGAAAAGACAAAGAGGAGAAAAGATTCAGGGGGTTCCAGATGGTACCAGAAAAAAGAGGGCTCTGCTAACAAAATAGAAGAGAGAGGGGTCTCCCAGAAGCCCTCAGGAACAGATGAGAATGCTGGAGACAATGGGAATGGGCTGGTGGAGATGACAGGAAGAGGGCATTCTATCCTCTACAAGTGCCATAGCTCCCGAAGCTGCCACTGCTAAAGCCAAGGGAAGCCAGTCCTTTCCCCAGGATGTGTCTCACAGTTGGACATCGTGGTCTCAAGAATGCCTAGAGCTTGCTGTTTGAGTGCACTGTGCTCAGGCACAGAGTCAAAGACACAGATGAGGCTCACTGTCGTGCAGAAGAGACAGACAGACAGAATGCATCATGTCAGCCTTGTGAGGACTAGTCTGTCCCTGTGTCCAGCCTGGGCTGAGATGAAGTGGTCACCCAACACAATGCTAGTGGAGAGGAGGTGCTTAATATATTTTGCTCATATTAACAAAGAGTAAAATAAGACATGGAAAGGTCAAAATCGGATTCATGTATAAGCACAGGAGGCAGCTTCACCTCTGGGGACAGGACAGTGTCTAGGAGGAGGATGGGGGAGGATAAACTCCGTCCTTACGCCATGAATGCCTCAGCTCTGGAAGGCATCTCTTCATCCCTACAGTAACATCTCAGACTCCCCTGGAGTGAGGGCCCAGTGCATATTAATGATTTAATTAGTCAGATAAATGTCCCCTTTCAGGCCTCTTGAGCTCATCTAAAGTACAAGAGTTGCTATTGTCCATCTGGTCAGTGAAAAGGGAGGCACTGATGATTGCAGTGCTCCAGGGGGACGTGGGACAGTCCAACTGTGACCTTCTTGCTCCTGCTGTCTCCTGCCTCCCTTCTGTCTCCCATGTTCACCATCAGGACCATGCCACCACACAGAAATGGAAACATCTCGGAGGTCTCCTGGCAGGAGTTCGTGCTGGTGGGATTTGAGGGTGGCCCTGAGACCCAGGCCCTGCTCTTTGTGATGTTCCTGGCCATCTACGTGGTCACCGTCCTGGGGAACCTCACCATGATCATGGTCATCACCCTGGACGCCCGCCTCCACTCCCCCATGTACTTCTTCCTCAAGAACCTCTCCTTCCTGGACCTGTGCTACTCATCTGTCATCGCCCCCAAGGCCCTCAGCACCTTCTTCTCCTCCAAGCTCATCACCTTCACAGGCTGTGCCACCCAGTTTTTCACATTCTTATTGCTGGGTACCACTGAGGCTTTCCTACTGGCTGCCATGGCCTATGACCGCTTCATGGCCATCTGCAGCCCCCTGCGCTACCCTGTCACCATGCGCCCCTCAACATGCGCCTGCCTGGTGCTGGGCTCCTACTGTGGAGGTTGCTTCAACTCCGTCATGCAGACCAGCTTCACATTCCACCTCTCGTTCTGCAGCTCCAATCACATCGACCACTTCTTCTGCGACATGCCCCCCCTGCTACGGATCGCCTGCACTGACACGTCCCTCAATGAGCTGGTCATGTTTGGGATCTGCGGAAGCATCGTTGTGGGCACCACACTCGTGGTCCTAACGTCTTACAGCTACATCACCGTGACCATCCTCAAGATGCGCTCCACGGCTGGGCGACGAAAGGTCTTCTCCACCTGTGGCTCCCATGTGACCACAGTCTCCCTGTTTTATGGGACTGTGTTTGTCATATATGCTCAGCCAGCAGCTGTGGAGTACATGGAACAAGGCAAGGTAATGTCCATTTTCTACACTCTGGTCATCCCAATGCTCAACCCCCTCATCTATAGTCTGCGGAACAAAGACGTGAAGGAGGCACTGTGGAGGCTGGGCCAGAAACATGCAGCTACCTGAAGGAGGGTGGACAGGGAGAGACGGTGTCCTGAGGGCTGGAAGGAACCTCAGGAGACATTGGGCAGGGAGGACACCTCACACACCCCACATCCCTATGCTATTGAATGTGTGGAGGAGTACATCCATTCATCCAATCATTCAATCCTTCTTCAAAGGATCGGAAGGACCAGGCCCATAGTAAGCTGAAGTCAAGATGGAGATGGCATATTCTACATACAGAACACTAGAGGTCCACTGAACGAGCAGGACCCAAAACACCTCAAGACTGAATGGACAGAAACGAACGAGTTCTCAGCAGGATGGGTCCTTTGCCTCTTATCTATCAGGTAACTGTGGCCATTCCAGGTGTTTTAGCAGGAGGAAGTTTGGATATCTGTGTGTCTTGATCAAACTTGGCAGAAAAAATGTTTCCACCATTTACCTCCCCTCTCCTAACCTTCCCAGGTGTAGGGCCTCATCACTTCCTGTTGGGCCTCCCATGAGCATCTCCTACTGCCACATTGGCCTCTTTCCAGTCTGTCTTTCACCCAAAGAGATCAGTTTAAAAGAATAACTTAAATAAATAGCCAAGGCATTCCCCCATAGTGGTTGTGCTCAGTAGGAATAAGTTGGCTGTGGCGGCCACAATCTGACAACAGGGCACCTCTCAGTGAGGTTGCAGGTGGGCAAGCTGAGGTGGACATGGTGGTTCTGATCTGCATCAGGGCCTCCCTCAGCCACCTATCCCATCACACTCTGGACTTGGCCTTCATGGTCTCTAGAAAGGATGACCCCAGAGCTCCACCCACCACAGCTCCCTTACACACCACAGGATAGAAGACTGGAAGTAGAAACATATATATGTTTATATTAGAACTTTTATTAACCTACAGAAATAGACCCAAATCACAAGTCCACAAGTCAGGGAGTTCACCACCACGCAGGTCAAGGAAAACGACTGGACCAAATCCCACATTCCTCTCACTGCTCCCTTCGCTCATTACCTTCCAAGGTCAACCACTATCCTGACTCTAACCCACAGATTAAATTCCCTGCTTTTGAGCTTTCTATGAATAGAACCATCATGATTGTCTCCCTTCTGACTGACTTCATCTGCTCAGCAATATCTTTGGGAGTTTAATCCATGTGAGGTCATGTAGCAACAGTTCACTGGTTTTCATCTCTGTGCAGTAATCCAATAAATGAAGACACCATCGTTTATTTATTCAACCTAGGGTTGAGGGACATTTGGGTCATTTCCAATTTGGGGCTCTTAAAATAATGCTGATTTAAACTTTCTTTTATGTGCTTTGCTGCAGTGTTGAAGGAATTTCTGTTGAACATTCTAGGAATGGATTTACTCATCTTTTTTAGAAACTGCCGAGTAGTTTTCCAGAAAGGTTATAGCGACTTCTATTGTGAAGAAATTTTTGTGCGTGAGCATTCCTGATGCTGCACATCATCATGCAGAACTCATATTGCTTCTTTTATAAATTTTAGCCATTTTGGTGGGTGTGTAATTATAGCCCATTGTGATTTTCATTTTCATTTCCCTAATGGCTAATGAGCCTAAGCATCTTCGCATATATTTATTAACCATTTGGATATTCCTTTTTGGAAAGTATATATGTTTTGCTCAGTTTTTCTACTTACTGTGTGGTCTTTTTTATTTTGATTTGTAGAGATTCTTTATATATTCTGTAAGGAATCCTTGGTTGGACATATGATGTATAAATACTTTCTCCTACTTTTTGGCTTTCATATTCAAACTGTTGTTGAATATTTTTTTCTTTTGACTATAAAAAGTTCTCAAACTATTCACAATAATCTAAGTTTATCAATCATTTCCTTTATGGTTACTTCATTTTGTGTCATGCTTAAATAATCTAGATAAGGTCCAAAAAGTTCATCTTATATGCTATTTTGTAGAAGTGTTTTGTTAATCTTTCATATTAATATCTATAATCCACATGGAATTAAATGTTCTGGGTTTGGTGAGGTGGGGTTAAATTTCACTTTTCCATATGGTCATCTTCCTGACCATTTATTATTTTAAATATCCTTTTCCCCTCCACTATGCAGTGTCATCTTTGTTATAAAGTGTTCTATATATGTGTGTACTAGAGTCTCTAGTCTATTCCATTGCTGTTTGTCATTCTTGAGCTATTTCATGATACATTATTGAATTTTAAAATAATTCTAATTCTGTTTAATCCATGCAGAATTTTTAATAGGGTTGATTGAAAGTCTTTGGAAATGGATAGAGGTGATGGTGGCACATTTTTGTGAGTGCAATTAACAGCACCAAATCATTTGAGTGACTGTGGTTGAAAGGGGAAGTTTAGGTCATGTATGTCTCTAGGAGGAAACCTAGAAGATGAAACATGGGACTATATAACATAGTGAACCTTGCTGTGGACCATGAATGTGGTTAATAGTACAAATATAAGCATGGAATTCCATGAACTAGTACAAATGTATGTCAATATTACAAGGTGCTAATAATAGGGGGTATATGGGGAAAAAATACACCTAGGGCATTCTATGGACCATAGTTAACACTAATATTTTAATATTCTTCCATTACTTGTAACAAAATTACAATACCAAGGATAAGTGTCAATAATGGGGGGAAGTAAGGTGTATGGGGTTTTCCTTTTGGAACAATAAAATGTTCTAAACTTGATTGTGGTGATGAAAGCATAACTCTGTGATTATACTGAGAACCACTGATTGTACATTTTGAATGTATTCTATGGTGTGTGAATAAAACTGCTTTTAAAAAGTAATAATAGGGAAGCGGATGTGGCTCAATCGATAGGGCTCCCATTTACCATATGGGAGGCCCCGGGTTTGCTTCCCAGGGCCTCCTGGTGAAGGCAAGCCAGCCTGCGCGGTGCAGTGAGCTGACGCAGCCGGACGTCCCAATAAAGGGAGACAAGCAGACACAGAAAAACACACAGCAAATGGACACAGTGAGCACAAGCATCGGGGGGGATAAATAAATAAATAAATAAAATCTTTAAAAAAAAAAAGTAATAATAAAATGTGGTAAAATCAACTCTGAAATATCTAAGAATAAAAGTATTAAAAGACATGAAATATCTTCAGAAATAAAAATTTAACTGTTATTGAAAGACATAAAAGGAGCATTGAATAAATAGATATACCATGCTCATGGATAGGGGGATGCAACATTATAAAATCTTGATTCTACAACATAACCAATGTGTTCAAAGTTATCTTAACCTAACAGGATACTTTTTATAGACCCAGTAAAACTGATTCTAAAATTTCTATGAAGGACCCAAGTATAAAAATAGCCAAAGAAACCCTGAAAAAGTAGAACAAGGAGGAGGAATGTGCTATTTATAGCCAGAGCCCACTCCCACACTCAAGAGTGCATGAATTTGGAAGATGAATGGACCCTAGGCAGAGGCCTTGCCATTTCCAGCCACAGAATACAGTTGGGGTCTTCACACTCCCACAGCCCCCCATTGCCTCTCTGTTGCACTGGCTCCCACCAGGGCGTTTATCAGAGACCTGGGAAGGGTTTACAAGTGTGCCTCTGCCTCAGGCTCTGAGAAGGCTGACCTTAGGTCAAGGCTCATCAGGCCAAGCCCAGACCTCTGACCATGGGGGTGCTTTCCCAAGGCTGCCATGGTCCCTCCCTTGCCCCATAAAGCCAGTGTTCCTCTTGCAACAACTCTATAATGGTGCCCAGAATAAATGTTCCTGGATAGCCCTATGGCCACACTTCTACCATGTGCCCCTGTGCTCTTCTCCAGCACAGTTCCTGGGTCCACTCCAGGACAGTCCTCGCTGTCCTCCTCTTGCATGACTTTTCTCCACTCAGGACCATTCTACCAATCCAGTTCCCATATGACAATGACAGCAGGTGTGTGTGTGGGGGGGGAGGGAGGGTCAGACCAAATGTCTTAAGGTCAGAAACCACTTCTCAGTCATATCTGTAGCTTCAGCCCATGGCTTCTAGTAGCTGCCAAATACATATAAAAATGGACTGAATCACTCAAACTGCTTCACATCAGGAGATCAGCCCATCATAAACCTCACAAAAGCCAGAAGACATCAGGCAGGAGAAGCATTCCTTTCCTGTCTCCTTGTACTCCCACCTTTACCCACCTCCTTCCAAGCTTCACAGGATGAATCATCCCCTTCCTGCTCAAGGCCAAACACTACACCAGGTTTGGGACTCCACCACCTCCCTTCCTTCAGGCTTCTCTTGGACTTTTTTCCAATAACCATTCTCTCTCTTTAATCTCAGCTTTTCTCTAAAATTTACATCTAATTTGTCAGGTCTATTTATGTAGTAAAGTTATTCTTAATATCTTGTGATTATGTTTTTAATGACTGCAGGATCTGTTGCAATGTACTTTTTAATTTCTACTATTGAAATTGATGATTTCTCCCTTTTGCCCTTTAAATCAGTATTCCTACTTATTTATCATGCTATTAATCATTTCTAAGAACAATTTTCAGGTTTTAAATTTGCTCTCGAACATTTCCTTTCTATCTCAATGATTTAAGCTCTTATTATTTCCTTTGTTCGATTTTCTTCAACTTTAATTTGTTTTACTTTTAGCTTCTTGACTAGAATTCTTAGGCCACTTAATATCACCCTTTCTCCTATTATACAATATGTATTGAAAACTACAAATTTCCCCTTTAACCCAGCTTTAGCTGCTTTCTGCAAATTTTAACATAATATATTTTCATTATTATTGATTGCCAAGTTTTTCTAGCTTCCATTGTGATTTCTTCTTTGATTCCTGGGTTATTTAGGTGTGTTGCTTAATTTCCAAAATTTTGGATTTTTTATAATTAAAACTGTGCAATCTTAGATTATGGAATTTTACTTTTGGAATTTTAACTTTTCTAATATTGTAATATATAGAGTATTGATAGTTATCTTTATGTTATTGATTTCTAATTTAATTCTACTGTGGTCAGAGAACATACTCCATATGATTAAAATCCTTAGAAATTTGTTGAGATTATTTTGGTGAGTGTCCCATAAGCACATGCAAAGAGTGTGAATTCTGCACTTGATGGGTGTTGTGTTATATCTATGATATAATTAGGTCAAATTTGTTTAATTGTTTTATTCAAATCTACCATTAGCTTACCAATTTTTTTCTGCTTGTTATATCAATTACTAAGAGGGGTATGCTAAAATACCCCACTATTATTTGGATGTAGGCATTTCTTCTTTTAATTCTTTCAGTTTTTCCTCTACACATGTTAAAGATAATTTACTAATTTAATATTTCTATCTTCCCATTCAAATGATGTATTTTCACTGTGACATATCACTTTCTAGGTAAATGTGCTGCCAAAAGTCTACCTTACCTCATGTTAACATAGCATTACTAAACTGGTCAAAAGCAAAATTATTTTATGTTATAATGTGTGTTAACTATCCCAGGAAAGTGTTTAATCCAACATTGTGAATAAAATATCTTGTTCATAAAAAAAATTAAAAAAATAAAAAAACACATAGCATTACTTTGAGTAAGGTAGAACTTACTCAAGTTTTTTTAATCCAGTCATACATTCTCTGTGTTTTAATAAGTGTATTTATTTCATTCACATTTAATGTAAATTTTATATGGTCCAGGATAAGTCCACCAACTGGTCATTTGTTTCAATTTCCCCCATCTGTTCTCATGTCCTTTATTCCTCCTTTCTAGGTGTTTTCTATATTGATCAAAAGTATTTGTTATTCCACTTGTTTCTATGAACTTTCTAGTTAAAGTTTTTAAATTTATTTTGATTATTTTCTACAGTTACAAAATATGTCCTTTTATTACTAGATTATATTTTAAATTAGTACTTTGACCCCTACCCAAACGATGCAAGAAACGCTCCTCCCAGCCTTGGGCTATAATTATTATGTCCTTTACTTTTATATATTGTATAGACTTTTATATAAGGTCTTGTAAGAAACCCAACAAGAAGTTATTTTTGTTAATACTGCTTAAACAGTCAATATCCATTTATAACTACACTCTGAATTACCCTTTCTGGAACTCATTATTCCTTCTTATATTTCTATATGGTCTGTTTACTATTGTATCTTCACAAACTACTCCAACAGGAACAAAGGAATTGAAATAGGAGCTGAAAATCTAAGCAGAGCTATCAAAATTCTGATGGTTCTGGGGAACTAAAACTGGATTCCAAGACTACCTGAGAAAAGTGTCCCTCATAAACAATCCAGACTTTCAGTTAGGAAGGGTCACATTCAAACAGGAAAGGCAAAGTCAAGATAGACTCAGCTTTACAAAACCTAAAACCTCAAAATATTTCAGGCTTGAATTAGATTAAAATGAGCTACCTTTTATAATATATATTTTTTTCAAGCTAAAGGTCTTCCAGAATCTTCACAAAATTTTTGTTTACTATGCTTGGCATTAACTGAAATATCAGGCATTTAAAGAAGACAGGACTGGGGAGGGGGGAATAAATAGACAGTAGGAATAAACCTACAGTGATCCAAGTATTGAATATTCTAGGCATAGACATTAAAATCTTGTGACTACCATGTTCAAGAAAATAGGTAATAAGATGAGTAATTTTACTAGAGAACTGGAACTTGTTGTAAAAAATGATTTTCTAAATTTGAAAAATATAATAATTGAATTTAAGAACTCATTGGTTAGGTTTAGTAGAAGACTGGTTATGGTTGAAAAGAAAACTAGTGATCTGGGCTAAAGGTCAGTAGAAAATACCCAGATTTTAGCCCTGAGAAAAAAGAGGTTGAAAACAGAGGCAAAATGTAAGATATATATGAGACAAATAGAAAAGTTCTAATATAGATGCAATTGTGTAACAGAAATGGAGGACAAATAGAATTGTGAAGAAGTCAAATTTGAAGAAATAATGTTAAGAATTTTCCAAAGCTTTTATAATAATATATCATGTTATCAAGAAGTACCACAAGTTCTGATCAGGACAAATACCAAGAAAACTACACCTAAGCACATTGTAGTAAAATCGTTCAAAAATATAATAGAAAAACTTTAAAAGCAACTAGAGAGGGGAGTGGTTGTGGCTCAAGTGGTTGAGTGCCTGCTTCCCACATGGGAGTTCCTGGGTTCAGTTCCCAGTACCTCATAAAAAACAACAAGAACAAACAACAAGCAAAAAAAATAAAACATAAAACCCAACTCATGGGAACTAATGTGGCTCGTGGTTGGGTGCTGGCTTCCCACACACAAGGTCCCCGAGATTCCAATTTCAATCCCCAGCTCCAGTACCTCAAAAAACTAGAGGAGAAAAAGCCCTTTACTTTCAAAGGAGTAACAATAAGACTGAAAGCTTGCTTCTTGAAGCAAATGATGGAAAACAGAAAATAAATGAATGACATCTATAAAGTGATAAAAAAATATAATGAGCAGTGTAGAATTCTTTACCCAGTAAAAATAGGCTTCAAAAATGAAAACAAAGTAAAAATATTTACAAACAAAAACTGAGAGAATTGGACCCCACCTAAAAGAGTGCAAAAAGGATTTCTTCCAGAAGAAAAAAACAAAACACGATACCAAAAGAAATAATGGATATGAAATGAAAAATAAAGACCAATGAAAAGTTAAGATGTGCTAAATCTAAATTGAGGTAAATTGTATAAAGTCATAATATTAGTCTTGCATTGGGTTTAAAAGATATGTAGAACTAACATGACAACACTAACAAGAAGGGAAAGGAAGGTAAATGGAGTTAAGGTGATGATGAACAGTCTAAGATGTAGTAAAGTGCTAATTATATTGGACTCCATGAGTCAGGATAGATATTTTAATCCCTGGGAAAACTACTAAAAATGAATAGTATATATAACCACATAATATGGAGGGGGAAGTGAAACAATTGTGAACACATGATTAATCCACCAAAAACAAGTAAAAGAAGAAAAAGAAAATATATAACAAGTGGAAAAAATAAAAACAAAGGGACACAATAAAAAAGCATTTATGTTGGAGTTCTCTGTATAGGTTTTGTATTATTTATGCAACTTTACTGTCAGATTGAAATTATTTCAAAATAAAAAGTTTAAAGAAAACAATCAAACAGCAAGGTGGTAATTGTATACCCCCATATATCCATAAATACATTAAGTTAAAATAGAATAATCTAATTATCACACAAGATTTTCAAAATTCAACTATATGCTGCTTACAAGAAACAATCGTGAACATGAAAACAAAGACAATTTGAAAATAAAAGTATACCATGAAAACAAGAACAACAACAAAATGAAACCTTGTCTAGCAATATTAATATAAGCCAAGGTGATTTTAAAGTGAAAAGATTTACTAGAGATAGAGACATTTCATAATGATTAAAATGTCATTCTATATGATCCCTTGGGAAGAGGAACTTAATCTAATTGACTCTCAAAGAGATGAAGCTCAACATTGAATTATCTCATTTTTTAATTACATTAATGTGATTATCTTTAAAGCTAGGTATCATTTTAAGTCTCATATACAATATTCAGCACAAAATCAAAAAGTAGTCATGTGAGTAGACAAGAGAATGTGATTACACATCAATAAAAACAGCAGACAATAGGAACAGTCTTACACAGTCACAAATATTGGCATTACTAGCTACACATTTTAAAGTAAGTGAGTTTACCATATTCAAAGACTCAGCAGGAGGGGCAAATCATTGGTGCAGGGTGTCAGTGATGGAGGATACATGGGAGGAGGTTCACCTGGGGCATATCTATAAGGCATATGAATGAGTTCAAGTGTTCATGGGGAATTGTCATGGTGGGTGGAGATCCACACAATAATCGAAAAAATATCCAATTCCCATCCTGGGGAGTTCTGTCACATTCTCTAATGGGATAGTAAGAATCCCCCGAGTACAGGGGCAGTGACTAGTGAATAAGGATGGTCCATTGATGGGCCCTTGAAATTGATGACTTAACTTATGAACCCTTTCTTTTGAAATTGAAACTTAGTCTAGTATTATAGGTTGCCTAAGAGTTACCTCCTGAGAGCCTCCTTGTTGCTCAAATGTGGCCTCTCTCCAAGCCAAACTCAGCATATATATGCATTACCTTTCCTCTGGCGTGGGACATGACTCCCGGGGATGAGCCTCACTGGCACCAAGGGATTACTACCAAGCACCAACTACCAATGCAACTGAAAAAAGACCTTGACTAAGAGAGGGAAGAGGTAAAGACAAATAAGTTTATATGACTAAGGGACTTCAAAGTGAGTCAGGAGGTCATCCCAGAGGTTACACTTATGCACATCTCAGCAGGATCCCATTGACTGCCACAGTAAATATGCCTCAAGTAGTGGGGCTACTGAGGGCTCTGGAGACATCCAGTCACACTATAGGCAGGGATGACAGCTCAGGAGTTTGGCACCCTGCCAGTGGGCCCTACTTTGGAATTCATGCTTCCCAGTGTGACAGAGTTGGACTCAGTCATGGTTTCCCTACACATGGCTCTTCTGCCCCTTCTATTGGAACCTATAGTTAGTACTAGAGTTGATAGGTTTATGTTCAAGAGACTTAAATCTTTGGACTTTCCATGTGCCAGTTGGGCCCTGAATCTCAACAGAGTTGCAACACCTACTCTCCAGTTCTTTGGACTCACCCAGGACAACTAACAAGGAAATGAAGATTGACAACGCCTATCCCAAGGAACATAGAAAGTCTACAACTGCAAGCAAGATAGTCCCATCCATCTGCCCATGGAATTTAAGATCCCTCTCAATTAGAGGCGGAGTGGGCATCACCATCCCAGAAACCTCAGGATTGGGGAATGAACGATGAACTAGAGTAGACTTACTGTTATTCTACGATAGACTCATTGTTATTCTAGCAACGGAAGAACTTTTATCATTGATGTGGAGGCAGTGGCATCCAGAGGTTCTGAGGGGAAGGAGACGGAAAAATAGGTATAATATGGGGACATTTTAAGGACATTGGAATTGTCCTGAATGACATTGCAATGACGATACAGGCCATTACATATCTTGTCATAACTTAAAAAATTGTGCAGGAGAGAGTTTAAACTATAATGTAAACTATAACCCACACTTAGCAGCAATGCTCCAATATGTGTTCATCAATTGTAACAAATGTACTACACCAATGAAAGATGTTGTTAATGCGGGAAAGTGTGGGAGGGGTAGGGAGTGGGGCATATGGGAACCCCCTACGTTTTTTTATGTAACATTTATGTAATTTAAGTATCTTTTTAAAAAAAAAAATTTTTTAAGTCTCAGCAGGACTTACCTTGAAATATATAATAACCCATCTCCCCAATGTATCAGAGTTAGACTCACTGATAATTTTCCTACACATGGCTCTTCTGCCTTCTATTTGAGCCTATAATTAGCACTATACCTATTAAATATATGTCCCCGAGACTTAAACTCTTCCAGCTGTTCATATGCTGGTTGAGCCCTGAATCTCAGCAGAGTTGCAGACAACATCTACCCTCCAGTTCATCAGACTCACCCAGGACAACTAACAAAAGGATGATGATGGACAACGTCCATCCCAAAAAAACAGAGAATATCTACAACTGCAAGCAAGATAATTCGATCCATCTGCCCCATGGGATCTAAGCCCCCTATCAATTGGAAGTAGTGGGGCCATCACCATCCCCAAGTCCTCAAGATTGAGGAACGAACAAACATAAGGGGGGAACGCAACTATAGACTAAAGTAGACATTATTATTCTAGTAATGGAAGAACTTGTAACATTGATATAAAGACAGTGGTCACTAGAAGTTCTAGGGGGAAGGAGAGGGAAGTATAGGTGTAATGGGGCATTTTTGGGACATTGCATGATATTGCAATGATGGATACAGGCCATTACACATTTTGTCAAAACCTATAGAATTGTGTGGTGCAAAGTGTAAATCATAATGTAAACTATAGGCCATGCTTAGTAGCAATGCTTCAATATGTGTTCATCAATTGTAACAAATGTACCACACTAATGAAGGTGCTGTTAATGTGGGAAATTGTGGGAGGGGGTGGGGTGAGGTGTATGGAAATCCCCTATATTTAAAAAAAAAAAAAACAGTCTATTGACTACTTCTATAAGATAGTTATTAAAGTGAGTATTAATTTTCAATTATTCTGGGTTTTATTTATAATTTCAGATAGGAGAATAGGTATGAGAAAAAGAAATGTTATCTAAATCATTTGATAACAAAACGTTCTAGATTTTATTAAATAGCTACTTTATGATCAGAAGAGATGTGTATCTTCTATATAGGCCACACAGAAACAAAATATTATTTTCTTGCATATTTCCGGAAATATGAGCTCAGACAGGATTTTTAAAAAGAGATTTCAGTATTGTAGAATTTTTGTTCAGGAATGTATTACTTTGAAACAGTTATTTACGTAATATATAACTTTATTTCAACAAATAGTTTGCAGAGCACACAGTTTGCAATGAATAAATGTGTTGAAAATATAAGCTAAAGTTTATTTTAGTTACAAGCAGAAACTACTAAAGGGTTGATGGAAAATATGAATTAAGAACTTAAAAATTATTCAAATTTGCCAAAATATTACCACTCAAAGTTGTTAATATTTGTATTTAAGGATACAGTATCATTGATCAATTCATATTATTGATTCAAATGACGCATTAGATTGTTGGGGCTCCAGGATCATAGCTCTGCCGTGTCTATGGCACTCTCTCTATTCCTCGGTGTATCTTCTCTGTGTTCTCCTTGAATGAGTGTCCATTTACATAGGCCACCAAGGGGACGGAACTCAACTTTGAGTCACCCTAATGACGTGGTTGAATCAAAACCCTAATCTTAACATAATTTAATCAAAGACATCTCAGCTGGATCTAATACAATCAAAGGGTATCACACCCAGAGGAATAGATTAGTTTACAAACATAATCTCTTTTGGGATTCATAAATAATCTCAAACTGCCACAATCCCATTACAAAAATCAGCAATAAATCTCTTCACCACAAAAAAGTCAAGTTTGAGAATTTCAATGGAAAGCTAGAAATAAACTAATGAACCAAATGGAGATTATAGTACTAAAAATGACTTTAAGTGAAATTAAAATTGCTTGTTTTAAATACATATTAGACATATATGAAAAGAGAAGTAACAAACTGAAAGGTAATACAAATTACATATCCAGAAAAATATGAAAGCGTGGTAAATACAGAAAAGAAACACAGTGGATACTGTGAAAAATTCTCATCTATGTACAGTTTGAAACCTAAGACAGGAAGAGAGAAAGACTCATTTAGAAACATTATTTGAAGGGTTAAGACCCGGAGGCATTCTAATACTGTGGTAAAACATGAAGCCACAGACTTAACTAACACTATAAGCCCCTCAGCACAATATATATAAAGAAAAAAAGTCTTTGGCATATCATATTAAAGCAAAGACAAATCGAAAATCTAAAAAGCAGCCAGAGAGAGAGACATATTACCTGTGAAGAAACAACAGTAAGACTAACTAATGACTTCTCGTGGAAACAAGGAAAGCCATAATACAATAAAATCTTATTTCCAATGTAGTGAAATAAACTAAATGGCAATTAGTGAGTTCTCTTGTCTACTTATATGCCTGGTCATTTTGATTGGAAATATTTTGTGGTAGGTTGAATCCTAAGATGGCCCTTCAGATTCCCACCTCCTGGTACATACGTTCTCCACAATCCTCTCCCCTTGGGTGTGAGCAGATCCTGTGAATATGAGGGGGTAGCACACATTATAGGCCACAGTATGTGTTAATGGGGGTTTGCAAATGAATTTAAGGTCCCAAATCAATAGATTTTGAGTAAATTGAAAGGGATATTACCCTGAGTGGGTCTGACTGAGGTGAAAAGACTTAGAAGCAGCAGAGAGACTATCCTGCTAACCCAAAGAACAGAGCAAAAGTCCAAGCTGTGAGCTGCCTACGAGAGAAGCCTCAATGCTAAGGCAGAAGGAACAGAGTTCTGCCAACAACCTGAATTTACTTGGAAGAGGATCCCATGGTCAAGATGAGTACCTGAGTCCAGCCAATACCTGGATTGGAGCTTTGTGAGATTCTAACACTCAGCTAACTTGTACCAGTCTCATGACCACAGGAACTATAAAACAATAGTTTTACATTGTTTTAATCTGCTAAATTTGTGGTAATTTGGTATGCAGCAATAAAAATCTAATATTTCTCTCATAAATGGAAGTTAAATAAAGATACTCTTAGAAATGCAAAGTATATCATATATTTTCATAGTCAGACCTACTCTAAAGCAAATAGTAAACTGTGTTCCCTGAGTAGAAGCAAAAGGAAAAAAGAAGAGTGGCATCATTAACATGGTGATATAAGACATCCCCTGAATAAGCCTCCCCAAGGATTCAGTGAATAAAAGGACAAATCCCACTTGCTTAAAACTCTGGAGGACAGTAGAGACTGGAGGAGGAATCAAAGAAAAAGAAAAATATCAGTTAGGAAATTTCCATCCCAGACCCACTGGTCCGATTCGCTCCCCATCACTCAGTCCTGTGCACCTTGGGAGTTGCTCATAGACAGTGATCCAGTCCCTACCCCTGGGGACCAAGTCTGTAGAGCCATTCACAGCAGCAAGTAAGAACACCACATATATCCAGGCACAGGGACCCAGGTCCACAGGGACCCAGGGCAGAACACAAGCCACTCAGGTGTGCTGCATACAAAAGGGCTGGGGGTAAGGGGAGAGACAATGGTAGAAAGGCTGGCAAGTGCTGCACTCACTCAACTCAGTCACTGTTGACTGGACCACCTAAAGGAAAAATGGATTTTTCTGGTTTGAACCACCTTTCTGGACTGACCCCATCTGGCTTCCCAGGATGGGATACCCTATTGGGGAAGAAACCAGAGGCAGAAAAGCCTCACCGTTAAACTGGAATGCTGTAAGACAGGTGGGTCACAGAACTTAAAAGTGTAAAGAAAACAGGGCACTAAGTGAGGGAGAGAATTTAAACAAATCATAGGAGCTGGGGAGAATATTCTGCACACAAAAAATATTTTATATATCAAGATTCCTAGAGAAGAAATAGAGGAAAAGAAGCTTCTCCTGGAGGTGAAAGAATTGCACAAAACTGCAATCTTAAAAACTGTACCACATATCCAGGGCAAGAGTAAGATGAAGAAGAGCTAAAACAGTCTGTTAAGTTAAACATGGGCTATTCCAAAGGTCTAGAATAAGCTGGACCAAGGGTCAAAAAAGAGGCTTAACACAAAGTCAATCAACAACAAAACCCTAGACAAGAGGGCAAAACTGACCTTGAGAGGTAACTAGTCAAGATAACCAGATGCCTAGATATCAGCAAAAAATTATAAGCCATACTAAGAAACAGGAAGATATGGCTCAGTTAAGAAAACAAATTAAAACTTCAGAGATGCAGAATATGGAATAATAATCAAGAAGTTCAGACAAATCTCTTTAATCAATTCAAGGAGATAAAGGAAAACATGGCTAAAATCATAAAGTATATTAAGAAAACAATGTGTTATAAAGAAGAATTTAAATGTATAAAAACTGGAACAAAACAGAAATTATGGGGATGAAAGGGACAATAGTAGAGATTAAAATACACTAGCAGGTTTGAACAGGCAGAAGAAAGAATCAGCTAACTAGAAGAAAGGACAATTGAAATCATACAGTCAGAAGAATAGATAGAGAAAAATAACAGAAAAATTGAGCAGTGTCTCAGGGATTTGAATGACAGCATGAAGCATCATGTATCATGGGTATCCCAGAAAGAGAAAAGAATGGAAAATGGGAAGAAAGAATATTTGAGGAAATAATGGTTGTGGCAGTTTGATGTTATTTATGAATTCCAAAAAGAGATACAGATTATGTTTGCAAACTGATCTGTTCCTCTGGGCATAACCCTATGATTGCATTAGATTCAGCTGCGACATCTGATTAAATTAAGATTAGGGCTTTGATTCAACCACATCATCAGAGTGCGACTCAGCATTGAGTCCCAGCCCCCTTGGTGGGCTGATAAAACAGATTATCACACAGAAGTAGGCACACAGAGAAGAACACAGAGGAAGAGAGACAGCTCATTAGACATGGCAGAGGCCCCCAGGAAGAGAGATGAGCCTGAGAGTCTACAGCTGACCTTGTGAAGAGAACAGAATAGCTGAGCCCAGAAATAAACAAGCCTCAAGGAGAGAGACAAGCCTATGCCAGCCTACAGCTGAGATTGGAAGAAGCAGGGACCACGGAGCCTTAAGAGGAAAAAGGAAGGCTGAACCCTCATAGGTATTGCCCGCCATCTTGTTTCAACATGTGGCAACAGAGTTTGGTGAGTAAGTACCTTTCATGGTACCTTGAGTTGAACTTTAACTGTAATCTTCCATCCAAAATAAATACCCTTTATAAAAGCCAAGAGATTTCTGGTACTCTGCATCAGCACCCCTTTGGCTGACTAATACAGAATTTGGTACCAAGGAATGAGGAAGTGCTTTTGCAAATACCAAAGTGCTGTAACACTTATAAATAGGTAAGGGGTATTTTTTGGAGGAATTGTGAGATGCATAATGGAAAAGGCCTAGATTGCTTTGAAGAGACTGTTGGTAGTAATATGGAGCCTAAAGTTATTTTTGAGCAGGCCCTAGAAGGAAATAATTGTGAGGTGCTGGATAGAAAAGGTCTGGATTGCTTTGAAGAGACTGTTGGTAGGAATATGGACACTAAAGAGACTTTTTATGAGGACTTAGAAGTAAAAGATGAAACTATTATTGAAAACTGGAGGAAAGGTGATCCGTGTTATAAGGTTGCAGAGAACTTAGCAAGATTGACTCCTGATGTTTTATGGAAGGCAAAACTTGAAAATGGTGAGCCTGGGCATTTAGCTGAAGAACATTCCAAAGTAAACTCAGAGAATGCAGCTTGGCTTCTCCTTGCAGCTTATAGTAAAATGCTGGATGAGAGAGATAAGCTGACAACTGAATTGTTGGGCACAATGAAACCAGAAACTGATTCTGGAAACTCCAAGCCTCTGGAAATCAAGACCCCAGATGATAATATCTCATTAGAGGAATTAACTAAACTTGGAACTTGTAAGTCAGAATTGAAAATGCAGTTATCCAGGAAAGACTTGTGGAAAGTCTTACTGTTTGATGGTTTGGACCCTGCTTCCTGCATGCTAAACCAACAAGCTTTTTGAGGGAGCCATATGAACAAAATCACTGTGAGCTTGGACTAAAAAGGACGTGGAGGAGAGAGATGGAAGGGAAAACAGCTTTGAGGAAAACTATGGAAGCTAAGGTCTGGAATTAAGACATCTCCTTAGGCCAAGAGAGGAACCCCACCCATGTGTACAGAGAGGGTGAGTTTGCCCCGACAGTTGAAGAGGGTGGATGTTCTGGCCCACTGTTCAGGGAGAATTTTGCCACCCCAGGCTACAGAGAGTGTGGAGCACATTCCCTAAGGGTTGGGAAGAGTGAGGTCAACACTCCATAGGTCTGAGAGGGGTGGGCTTGTCCCCCATAGATTAGGGAAGGCCAGGTTGCCAACTCATTGCTCTGAGATGGTTGGGCCTGTAGGCCAGAGATTAGGGAGAATATTACTGTCACCTCACTGTACTAAGGGGGCTGAGACTGCACCCCAGATATTGGAGAAGGGGTGGCCATCACCCCAAAGTTCTTGGAGGGTGAGGTCTGGAGCTCAGTCACCACCGAGATGCTTGATGAGGGTAAAATCAAGAAAATGGCCATTGGGCAAGCCTGCAGAAAGGGTGTGACCCTATGAAGCCCCAAGGAGAAGAAACCATCATCTTAAGAATGACTCTCAGACTTTGAAATCTAATGGAGTATGTACTGCAGGTTTACGGAACAGTTGGGGACCTGTGACTCATGTTTCCCTCTCAATTTCTCCTTATGGTAATGCAATTGTTTATCCTTTGTCTACTGAAACCTTTGTATACTGAAAGCAGAAAAATTGTTTTATAAGTTTCAGAGTTCTACAGCCAGATGGGACTTTGCCCCAAGACAAACTATATTTTTATAAACTGATTGTGATATGATTTTGTACTTAGCATTGTTAATGATTTAAGTTTGTTTTTTTTTTAATATTGTAATGTCTTTTTGGAATTCAGAGGGTGGAGTGTGGCAGTTTGATATTACTTATGAATTCCAAAAAGAGTTATAGATTATGTTTGTAAACTGGTCTGTTACTCTGGGCATGCTAACCCTTTGATTGTATTAGATTCAGCTGAGATTAAATTACGTTACGATTAGAGCATTGATTCAACCACATCATTAGAATGTAACTCAGCATTGAGTTCCAGCCCCCTTGGTAGGCTGATAAAACAGACTCTTACATGGAAATAGACACACAGAGAAGAACACAGAGGAAGAGAGACAGCTCATTAGACACAGCAGAGGCCCCAGGAAGAGAGATGAGCCTGATAGTCTACAGCTGACCTTGTGAAGAGAACAGAGCAGCTGAGAAGTCCTGAGAGACAAGCCTTATGCCAGCCTATAGCTGAGATCAGAAGAAGCTGGGACCACGGAAGAAGGAAAGCTGAACCCTCACAGACATTGCCTGCTATCTTGCTTCAACATGTGGCAACAGAGTTTGGTGAGAAAGTACCTCTTACGGTACCTTGAGTTGGACTCTTTAGGGCCTTGTGACTGTAAGCTTATACCCAAATAAATACCCTTTATAAAAGTCAGCAGATTTCTGGTACTCTGCATCAGCACCCCTTTGGCTGACTAATAAAATGGTTGAAAATTTCCCAACTCTTATAAAAGCCAAAAATATATATGTCCATGAAGCACAGTGTACTCCAAACAGAATAAATCTTAGTAGACACATACTAAGGAGAATGTCAAATGCCAGAGATAAAGAGAGAATTCTGAAAGCAGCAAGAAAAAAGTGATTCATCACATACAAGGTATCCTCAATAAGACTAAGTGACAATTTCTCAATATAAACCATGGAGGTGAGAAGGCAGAGGTACGACATATTTAAGGTACTGAAAGAGAAAAACTGCCAGCCAAAAATTCTTTATCCAGCAAAACTGCTCTTCAAAAATGAGGGAGAGTTTAAAATATTCCCTGATAAACAGAAACTGAGACAGTTTGTCAACAAAAGACCTGCCCTACAAGAATAACTAAAGGGAGCTCTGCAGGCTGAAAGGAAAAGATAGGAGAGAGCGACTTGGATTATAGTGAGGACTTGAAGAATATCAGTAAGGGTAAACGAAAAATTCAATAGTACTGTATCCTTAATATTCAACTCTACTCTTTAGTTACAATAAGAGTCAGAATGCAATTGAACATGAAAAAGGTATATTTCCTGATAATGGATATGAAAATATAAAATGGTAAAGTGGGACAAAAAAGATCTTGAGGCAAAAGGAAACAAAAACATAACATATAGATTTTTCTGGGATGCAGTGAAAGCAGTGCTGAGAGGGAAATTTATAGCCCTAAATGCTTACACTAAATAAAGAAGGAAGAGCTAAAATCAAAGACTTAACTGCACACCCAGAGGAATTAGAAAAAGAACAGCAAACTAATCCCAAAGCAAGCAGAAGGAAATAAATAAAAGATTAGAACAGAAATTAATTAAATTGAGAATTAAAAAATAGAATTAACAAAACCAAAAGTTGGTTCCTTGAAAATATCAATAAAATTGACAAACCCTTAGGTAGACTGACAAAGAAAGAGAGAGAGAAGATGCAAATAAAATAAGAAATGAGAGGGAGGACATTATAACTGACCCCACAGAAACAAAAGGGTAATAAAAGGAAAATATAAAAACTGTACGCTAACAAATTAGACAGCCTCAAATAAATGGACAAAGTCCTAGAAACAAACAAAAAAACCTACACTGACTCTAGAAGAAATAGAAGACTTCAACAGACCAATTACAAATAAAGAGATTGAATCAGTCATTAAAAACCTCCCAACAAAGAAAAGCCCAGGACCAGATGGCTTCACAGGTGAATTCTATCAATCTTCCTTAAACTCTTTCAAAAAACTGAAGAAGAGGGAATACTTTCTAACTCATTCTATGTGGCCAACATCACCCAATTACCAAAGCCAGGTAAAGATACTACAAGAAAAGAAAATTACAGACTAATTTCTCTAATGAATATAGATGCAAAAATCCATCTAAATTCATTATGCAAAAAATCAAATCCAAGGGCACATTAAAAGAACTTTACACCATGATCAAGTGGGTTTTATCCCAGGTATGCAAGGGTGGTTCAGTATAAGAAAATCAATTAATGTAATATACCACATTAACAAAATGAAGGGATAAAAAACATAATCATCTTGACTGATGCAGAAAAGGCATTTGACAAAACCCTGCATCTTTTCTTGGTAAAAAAGCTTAGAAAATAGGAATAGAAGGAAACCTCCTCAACATGATAAAGGGCATACATGAAAAACCCACAGCTACCATCATATTCAATGGTGAAAGACTGAAAGCTTTTCCTCTAAGATCTGGAACAAGGCAAGAATGCCCATTGTCACCACTGTTATTCAATATTGTACTGGAAGTTCTAGCCAGAGCAGTTAGGCAAGAAAAAGAAATAAAAGGCACCCAAATTGGATCGAAAGAAAGAAATTTTTCACTATTTGCAGCTGACATGATTCTACATGTAGAGGGCCCCAAAAAATCTACCACAAAGCTACTAAGGCTAATAAATGAAATCAGCAAAATCACAGGGTACAAGATCAACAGGCAAAAATCATTAGTGTTTCTATACGCTAGTAATGAGCAATCTGAGGTGGAAATCAAGAAAGAAATTCCATTTACAATAGCAATGAAAAGAATCAACTATCTAGGAATAAATTTAACCAAGGATGTAAAGGACTTGCACACAGAAAACTACAAACCATTGCTAAAAGAAATCAAAGAAGATCTAAATAAATGGAAGGATATTCCGTGTTCAGGGATTGCAATACTAAATGTTGTTAAGATGCCAATTCTATATGAAAAGATTTACAGATTCAATGCAATCCCTATCAAACTTATAACAGCCTACCTTGCAGAAATGGAAAAGCCAATTATCAAATTTATTTGGAAGGGGCCCTGAACAGCCAAAAACATCTTGAAGAAGAAGTTGGAGGACTCACACTTCTTGACTTTAAAGCTTATTACAAAGCTACAGTGGTCAAATCAGCATGGTTCTGGCACAAGGATAATTATGTTGACCAATGGAATTGAACTGAAAGTTCATAAATAGACCCTCACATCTATAGCTGTGATGGTTAGGCTAATATGTCAACTCGGCCAGGTAATTGTGCCCAGTCGTTTGGTCAAGCAAACACTGGGCTTTGTAATACAAGGACATTTACGGACTTTAGTCATCAGTGAGTTTACTGCATAGATGGCTGATTACATCTACAATCAACCAGGAAGATTGCCATCAGCAATGAGTAATGTTTTATCCAATCAGATGAATGCATTAAAAGGGGAAGTGATTTTAGCGTTCAGAAAGAAGGTCCCAGCTCGTCTTTGGACAGCCAATGTCTCCTGAGAACTCATCAAGGACCTTCATCAGACTTTCATCAGAGCCCCTGGCTTGCAGACTGCCTGCAGAATCTGGACTTGTTCATCCCCATGGTCATGTGAGAAAATTTTATAAAATCTCACACTATTTACAGATACCTCCTGTTGATTCTGTTTCACTAGAGAACTCTGACTAATACAATGGCCAACTGATTTTTGAAAAGCCTGCCAAGTTCACTCAATGGGGAAAGAATAGTCTCTCCAACAAACAGTCCTGGAAGATCTGGATATCCATATACAAATCATGTAAGAGGACCCCTACCTCACACCATATATAAAAATTAACTCAAAATAGATCTAAGACCTAAATATAAGAACCAGGACTAAAACACTCCTAAAAGAAAATGTAAGGAAGCACCTTCAGGATTTTGTGTTAGGCAATGGTTTCTTACACCCAAAGCACAAGCAATGAAAGAAAAAATAGGTAAATGGGAGCTCCTCAAAATTAAAAGCTCTCATGCATCAAATGACTTGGTCAAGAAAGTGAAAAGACAACCTACTCAATGGGAGAAAATATCCTATAAGGGTCTAATATCCAGAACATATAAAGAAATCCTACAACTCAACAAGAAAAAAAACAATCCAATTAAAAAATGGACAAAACATTTGAATAGACATTTCTCCAAAGAGGATATGCAAATGGCTCAAAGGACATGAAAAAATGCTCAACATCACTAGCTATTAGGGAAATGCAAATCAAAACCACAATGAGATATCATTTCACACACACTAGAATGGCTACAATTTAAAAAACAGAAAACTACTAGTGTTGGAGAGGATGTGGAGAAATAGGAACACTCATTCATTGTAGGTGGGACTGTAAAATTGTGCAGCCACTGTGGAAGACAGCTTGGCAGTTCCTCAGAAAGCTAAGTATAGAATTACCATATGATCCAGCAATCCAGCACTAGGTATATACCCAGAAGTACTGAAAGTAGAGACTTGAACAGATATTTACACACCGATGTTCATAGAGGCATTTTTCACAATTGTCAAAAGATGGAAGCAACCCAAGTGTCTGTCAACCGATGAATGGACAAACAAAATGTGATATATGCAAAATGGAGTATTATTCAGCCATAAGAAGGAACAAAGTCCTGATGCATGCTACAACATGGGTGAACCTTGAAGACATTAGGTTGAATGAAATAAGCCAGACACAAAAGGACAAATATTGTATGATTTCACTGATAGGAAGCAATTATAACAAGCTAACTCATAGAGTTAGAATCTAGAATATAGGTTACTGGGGGATAAACTGGCATTAGAGAATGTGGATTTGATGCTTAAGTTGTACAGAATTTCTAGTTAGGTTGCCTGTAAGGTTTGGAAATGGATGGTGGTGATGGTAGCACATTATTGTTAGTGTAATTAACAGCACTGAGTTATATAGGTGAAAGTGGCTGAAAGGAGAAACTTTAGGTCGTGTATGTTACTAGAATAAAAATCAAAAGATATAACATAGGACTGTATAACACAGTGAACCCTATTGAAAATGATGGACTAGAGTTAATAGTACAAGTATAAGAATGTTCTTTCATGAGTTATAACAAATGTGTGACAAGAATACATTAATAATAGGGCAGTTTATGAGAAAAATCACTTAATGTAAACTATGAATTACAATTAATAGTACTATTTTAATAATCTTTCATCAATTGTAACAAAGGTAACCAATGTTAAAAAAAAAAATAGTACAATTATAAAAAGGTGCCATCATCAACTGTAGCAAATGCTCCTCACCAGTGCAGAGGCTGCTGGCGGTGTATGGGAATCCTGTATCTTATGCATGATTGTTATGTAAACCCACAACTTCTCAGATTTACAAGGATTGAATAAAGGAATGAAAACCCAGTTGCAAGCTCAGAGAGATGGAGAGGAATGAGGTGCGATAAAAATGGCAAATATAGGGAGCAGAGGTGGCTCAAGCAATTAGGCACCTCCCTCCCATATCACAGGTCTCGGGTTCGGCTCCCGGTGCCTCCTAAAAAGAAACAAGGAAGACGAACAGACACAGCAAGTGCAAAACAACAAGGGAGTGGGGAGAAATAAATTTTAAATTTTTAAAATAAAATAAGGTAAATATGTAGATAAATCTTCATGAATTGGTACTCTCTAAAAAATAATCATATCTTGTGGGTTTTAAAACATACATAGGATTGAAATACATGACAATACTGAATAAGTTAACAAGAGAAAAATTAAATTTCTAAGTGTTCTTAGGAATTTATGTTAGACTTAGATAACTCATGTGTCATCTCTGGAGTGAACAATGAAGAAGAATAAAAATGGTATAGTTAACTACCTAACAGAGAAATAATAATAAATGCTCAATCCACAAAAAAACAAGAACCCAGAGAAAAGAATATATAAAATAGGGTGGAGTAAAAAGAAAGGAAATAATTCAAAGGTAAATATAAACCCAAATATATCATTAATTACAATGAATTAAAATTGACTAAATGCTCCAGTTAGAAGAGAAAGACTTACAAATTGAACTTAGAAACAGCAACAACTATGTGCTACTTTAAAAATTCATAACTAAAATATAATTATACAGAAATGTTGAACGTTAAAAGAAAGACAATATATACCATGCCTAAACAAACCAAGAGAAAGTAGGTGTAGTTAACATAAAACAAGAAAGATATTAAGGCAAAAATCACTAATCACTAATACAGTTAAAGAGAGACAGTTTATTATAATCCAGCATTCAATTCACAATATACAACAATTCTAAATTTGTATGCACCTTTAAACATAGTGTATATATATATGTGTGTGTGTGTGTGTGTGTGTATATATTTATTTATATATGTCATTTCACAGAACTACAAGGAAAAATGGAAAAGCACACGATGTTAGTAGAAAATTCTTACATTTCTCTTAGGAAATGCTAGAATAATCAATTGAGCAAATAAAGGTTAAAACCTTCCAAAAAAGAAAATTTCAGACTCAGGTGATTGTATTAGTGAATTCTACCAAACACTGGAAGAAGAAACAGTACCAATCACACAATCTCATCCAGAGAACAGGAGAGGAGGGAATCATCCTCAACCCCAGCATTACCCTAATAACAAAGCCATACAAAGACATTACAAGAAAAGAAAGCCACAGGCTAACATCCACCATGAGCATATGTGTAAAAAATAATGGCAAATTACATTCAGTCTTATGTAAAAAGGATAACACATTATGACCAAGTGGGGTTTACCCCAAGAATGCAAAATTGGTTCAACATTTGAAAATAAATGTTTTTCACCATATTAATAGACTTAACAAGAAAAATCATATGAGCAGCTCAATGAATGCCAAAAAGCATTATGCAAAATTCCACACCCATTCATGATAACCACTGTCAGAAAACTAAGAACAGAGGGGAATTCTCTTAACTAGATAAAGGTTATCTAAAGAATCCTATGTCAAACATGATAGTGAAGATGAGAGACTAAATACTTTCCCTCAAAGAATGGGAACAAGGCAAAGTTTATCACTTTCACTACTCCTCTTGAACATCATACTGACTACCTTAGCCAGTGCAATAAGCAAGAAAAAGAAATAAAAGCTTACATATCAGAACAAAGACTTCATTATTGTCTCTATGAAAATTCCAAAGTATATAATTATAAATTATTTTTATATTACATATTATTATATATAACACATATTCTTTGAAAATTTCAAAGAATATACAACAATGTTCCTAAAACAATAAATCAGTTTAGCAAAGTCTCAGGATACAAAGCCAATAAACAAAATCAATAATATTTCTACATACTAGCAATAATTTGAAATTTATTTGAATTTGAAATTTAAAATGCATATTATTTACAATAGCACCAGAAAAATGAAATACTTCAGTATAAATCTAAAAAAAATATGTTCAAGATATGTTTGTGGAAAATTATAAAACACTGGTGAAAAATATTAAATAATTCCTAAATAAATGGAGATATAAACTGTGTTCATGAATTGGAGGACTCTATATTGTTATAATGTCAATTCTCCCAAATTTGATTTCTAGATTGAATGCAACCCCAGCCAAAATCCCAGAAGGCTTTTTTTTGTAGATATCAATGAGCCAATACTAAAATTTACATGGAATGGCAAAGGAGCTACAACAGCTCCATTAGTTACCTACTGCTGAGTAGTAAATTACCCCAACACCCAGAGGCTGAAAAGAACAACCATTCATTATCTCACAGTTTCTGCAGGTCAGGAATGTTTGAGCAGCTTAATGTGGTGGTCCTGGTTGAAGGGCTGTCTTCAGGCAGCCGCGTGTCAGCCTGGGTCACTGTCATTTCAAGGCTCAACTGGGGGAGAATCCGCTCCCGAGCTCACTTGTGTGAGCACTGACAGGCCTCAGAAGATCTGCTCCCAAGCTTGCTCCTGCATCCTCCACAGGACTGACCCACGGCAGTGCAGTGAGCTTCCCCCAGAATTAGCGACTGAGAGATGGTGCGTGAGAGGGCATCCCACAAGGGAAGCCACAGTCATTTTATAATCTAACCACAGGAGTACTATCCCACCATTTCTGCTGTATTCATTCAGATGATTCATTTCTCTCCCACATGGAAAATATTCTTACTACATCCAGGGTCCCCAAAATCTCATCCAAAGACAGCATCAGCTGTGAATTTTATCATCTAAACTAGGTCCAGGTGTGGCTGACACTCCTCAGGTGTAGTTCCTTAACCACAGCCCAATGAGCGTGGTTTCCCTCGATATGCAGACCTGTGGAACTGAAGAGATGACCTGTGCACCCACACATGTAATGGCTGGGCAGGCATAGGACAACTTCCACAGACATTCCTGTTCAAAAAGGGAGAAAGTGGGGCACACAAAGGAGTGACTGGACTACAGCAATTCCCATTTCTGGAAATGTTAGCAATTCCTTAATTGTGTCTCGAGGTCTGGAACAAGATCTCCATGGCTCCTGGCTCTGAGCCATCTTTGCTTTTCCATGAATGGTACCAGGTGTTTTTAGCCAGGCAGCTCTCAGCCTGCTGTGGGCCAGGAAAATCCTGGAGGCCCAAGGGCTCTCCTCATTCTGTGCTGCCGCTAGCCTCCTCGGACCGAGCTGGCGATGCTTCTGCATGCATCTCTTCAATGCACTTGGAGGGTCTCCTGTGAAGCTTCTTGGGGGTCTTTGAGATCCTTCCTTCCACACTTTGGCCTCCTTCTGAAACCGAGGGCCAATGTCCTTCAGCTCCCAGAGGCTCAGTCGTTCCAATGAGGCAGATCCTTAACCTCCTTTGATGGCTTTTTCTGACAATAGCATTAGGGTCTTGATGAAGGATTTCACAGTAACACCCTTCACTTCATTTCTGTGCCTAGTTTTCCTGGACTGACCTTCACTTGACCATCTGGAGAGTCTGAGAATTTTCAAAGCCATGAAATCCTGGCTACTTTGCTTGTTTAACTGCCTGTCATTCAGTTTGTCTATGTCCCCTTTCATTTTACCGCAAGCAGCAGAATACGACAGGGAGAGTTTTTGGCACTTTGCGTGGAACTCTGCACAGGTGCTTTTCCCGGTGCATCAGCACTAACTTCTGCTCTCCTCATTGCTGCAGGCAGCAGTGCTGACAAACTTTCTGTTGCCACCTAGCCAGAATCCCCTTTTCTCCTGATTCCAGTAGCATCTGCCTCATTGTCCTGTTGAGTCCTAACGCACAGCCTTATCAAAGACCATGGCGATTCTCGGACAGTTCTCCCTTTAAGCATTGGGTGCCAGTATCCCTTCTCTGGAATCTGGACTGTCTGTGACTCCTTTGGCCAAGGTGACGCTGTGCCAGACCCTCACTCTGCATAACCACCTACTTGAAATGGATGCTAGGCATAAAGCTATGTAACTTCCAGAAAAAGTCATAAGAGAAAATCTTCACCACCTTGCTGTTGGCAAAGATATCAAGATCAAAAGTGCTAACCACAAAAATAAAGGAAAAATAAATAAATTAGACTATAAAAAATTAAAACATCTGCTCTTCAGAAGGCACTGTTAAGAAAATGGAAAAACAAGCTACAGACTGGGAAGAGATTTTCAATACACCTATCTGGCAAAGAACTTGTATGCAATCAACATAAAGAATTCTCAAAACTCAATAATAAGACAGGCAAACCCACACCCCAAATGGGCCAGGCATTTGAATATACACATTCCAAAGAAAACCTACTAATAGCCCATAATAGCATATTATATAATAGCATAATGTGCATAATAGCACATTACAAGATACTCAGCATCATAAATCATCAGGGAAATACAAATTAACACTGCAATATGATACACACCCAGCAAAGCAGCTAAAACTAAAAGTTTGAAAATCCTAATATAAGAAGTATGTGGAGCCCCTGGAACTCTCATACATTACTGGCAAGAGCATATAATTGCTTAATCACTTTGGAAAAGGTTTTACCAAGTTCTTATAAAGTCAGACATACACTTCCAATGTGACCCAGAAATTCCACAACTGGGTAGTCAGGAAAAACATATGCCCACAGAAAAAATTCCTGGCACGTAATGTTCACAGCAGCTTTATTCATAATATCCAAACACTGAAAACGACTCAAATGTCCATCAGTAGATGAATAAAAACAATTATGTTATATCCACACAATGGAATAGTACTTAGCAATAAAAAAGAATGAACTACTGATACATGTATCAATGTGGATGAATCTCAAAAATATTACATTGGCAAAATAAGCCAGACACAAAAAGTACATACAATATGATTCCATTCATAAGAGTTTTTAGAATAGCAAAACTACTCTAAAGCTGTATACGGAAAGTAGTTGAGAAGTTATGGGTGAGGGGGTTTTGACTACAAAAGGGCATGAGGGAACTTTTTGGGAAACAGAAATGCCCCCCGTAAGAAATATGCACACATTTGCTAAAATGTATTGGACTGTACACTCAAACTGCATTTTATCATAAGTAAAGTCTATTTCATTGGCCATTTGAATGTCTTCATTTATAAATTGTTTGTCCACATGTTTTGCCCACTTTTTAATTAGGCTGTCCATGTTTTTCTTGTGGATTTGTAGGAGTTTAGATTTTGA
>JAQZBX010007575.1:0-50161 GCA_029593785.1 Cabassous unicinctus
ATTTCCTTTTATATTATTCTCATTGTTCTTTTTTTAATAGTTTATTTAGATTAACACTCCAAATACTTGCAACTGGCACTTAAAGCATTTTGCCATACATACTACATAATTTAACTATTTTGAAATCCAGGTGCAGGTACATACACATACACATAAATATGCATTTTATACACATATATGGATATAATGCATTAAAATATGTATATACTATATAAATACATGCATATTGTATATACATAAAATTTATATATTTTGTATATAATATTTATATTTTTATCTATATTTGTATGATTGTATTTGATCCCTATTTTTTCACTGATACCAAACCATTCCATTAGAAATATAAATCAAACATCAATAAGAAAGTAAAATAATAGCATTGTAAGTAAAACAGACACAGACATATTATGTGTGCATTTTCTATTTTATTAGGTTTCCTATATTTAATAATTGAAAGAACATAACTGTATAAACAATTCTGTCTTCTTTTCATGCATTGATAGATTAAAAATTCTTTCTTCCATTACTAATCTATACATTTTGTCTTAAATTCCATTCTTTTTTTAAAAATTTAGACATATTTGAAAGTTCTTTTAGTACTTAGAAAAATAGTCTAGATAAATTCTCTAAGACTAAGAATGCCAATATAATAAATATATTGACTTAGAGACTAATAAATTAGTCTCTAAGACTAAGAATGCCAATATAATATAATAAATACAAATACTTAGAAAAATGCAATGTGTTACAAATAGCCAGAATTCATAAAATATAAATTTTTTTCAATAAATTTCAGTATACTTTACCTATATATTGTACTTCACTTTACAGAACCTTATATGGTCTGAAGAACTAAGATAAAAATTTGTCCTCTAATGCAAATAATGTAATTTAGTTTTTAGTGCATTGATCAGTTTCTTCTGAGTATGTGTTGTGTGTGGGTGAGCTAATTATTGCAGTAGCTAAAATTCAAGTTTATGTGTTGACATGGAAGTAGTTTCAGACTGAATATTTTGGCTACTTAAGCTATAGTAAAAATGTAAATGCAGACATCTTAGAAAGGTTAATTAACTTAAGTACAATTCACTATAGTCAGATACGTTTCTTTCAGAATCATCTGGCATGGGTGGGTACAGAGCTTTTGGAAATTTTGGAAATTTTTAAATAACTAACTAAATAATTTTTAAAAAGAAGCATCTGGATAATAGCAGAAAGAAAATTCATCTTCATATTACAGGATCTGACTGTATTACTTATCAGCTATGTATCCTGATCTCACCTTGCAGATCCATAAAAAGAAGATAATTGTAATTGCCCTACTGAGCTCAAAACATTATTCAAGAAAATCAAAGGAAGTCAATATTTTGAAAATGTTAAGGACTAATGTATGTTTGTGTATATACACATATATGTTCTTACAATGAAAACCAAATTAAATTGTTCAAGAATGGGTAAATATTCTGGAAAGTAATAGAGATCAGTGTGCCCATGAAATGAGCTAGTAATAAAAATGGGATGAATAATGGAGCTGCCGCAAGTATCATGGCAGAAGCTTGGCTATCAGGTGTGCCAAGAGATTTCATAGGAGAAAAGAGCTGCATCCTTTTCACCAGGGATAGTATAAAAAAGAAAAAAAAAAAAACCTTATTGACAAGAGTCAGGGGGTCACCCTTGTCAATAAAACTAAATGGAAATTCATTTTCTCAGATACTCTCATAATTCTAAAATTAAATTGCAGATTTAAAATGTAGGCATATACATTAAATACATATGAAATGTAAACATTTAGAGTTTTGGAGAAGAGTAGGGTGACATTGCAGATTTCAGGGACAGCTCTGAAAGCTAGAGCAGCGGAAATGAAGAAAGCCTGTGCAGAGAATTCTCCTGAATGAAACAGAGTAAAGGAGTGTGTCAGAAGCATGCGAGGCAATAGATAATCATTATATGCTCCATAAAAAGTGATATCTGGGATTTACATGGTGCTTTATGCAGAAACATTAGGGAATAAATGGAAGAACAGAGACTGAAGTGGATCAGCATGGCAGCTGTGAGAGAATGACCAGCTGAAAAGAAACTGCATACAAGGAGAGGAACATGGGCATACCTGAAAGACTTTTCCAAGAAGGAGATGACTAGGCTTTAGAAGAAGGAAAATTAAAAAAAAAAAAATTCTTTATCTTTTCCCTCGTGATCTATAATATGCACCCACAAAAAAATATTCACATTCAAATGTGTTTGATGCTATATTTTTAAAGCTCGTTTCAAAACTTTGAAAATTTAACAGTGTAGACTGTTATTTTTTATTTTTATTTTTTATTTTTTTTATGATAAAGTCTTACATGTTTCCTGCGTTATAGATGATAAGTGAAATGGGATAATGCCAAAGCATTAAGGCAGGATATTTTGGCAAATTTAGTTGACATGAGGGTAGTACATATTATGACTAAAAGTTTATTTTGATTATTGTTAATTAGTCTGTAAATAAGTTTGAAACTGTTGTGCTAATTATATCTCGTTTAAATTTTTTCAGAAACAGTTTTGTGAAAATATCCCTATAAAATGATAATGAATGTTAAGCAGGACTTTGTCCTAGATGATTTAGAAATATTTAGCACTGAAAATATTAAATTTAATTAATATGAATTGAACATTGTTTTTTTTAAAAGAAGAGTTTAAAAAGTACTTACTAAAAAAGAAAAAGAATGAGCCAATCATCTTTCCCTCTCCTCTTGTTTTATTTTTGTATATTGAAAGAAGAGCAGTATTTTCTCAGACTCTGAGTTTTTCATTAAATATAATCAGTGATCAGTTACTTCCTTGTAGCCTTTATTAAAGTTAGAGTAAAATAATGATAAATTACTATGACCATGGATTCATCTGATGGTGTGAAAGAGGAATTTTCACCCCACTATGCCAGAGGGCATAATTATTTTGTTCAGGCTCCACGAGTGATATGACTTATTTTTCCTTATTTTGAAGTCTGACCATGTGGAAAATGATGGCAGCAGAAGAAACAGTGTGGGAGAGCACATGACCATGGGGAACGGATGCTGAGGTCAGAGATACGAGGGAAAAGCATAACCAAGGCAAAGTGAAACAGGGGGCTAGGAATTTGTAGTGCACACTGGAAGGAAGCTAAGACTCTGTGAAAAATAAAATAAGATAATCTGTACTTAAAGCCAAGGAATGCCAGCTACTGCCAGTGTGAAATAGGCAGGAGTCAGACAGCCTGAGTACAAATGGCCCCTCTCCCATTTCCAATTAAAGTGACTTTGAACAATTTCCTTTATTGTTTGAGTTTCCTTATGTGTAAAATGTGAATTACAGTAGTAGTACCTGTCTCGTAGGATTGTTTTGAGCATTAAAACAAATAATCAGTGTAAACTATTTTGGATTATTTGTTATAGAAAAGTACGTAAACGAGTAAATAATAATAATTTTTTTGTACTGTTAAAAATAGTGGTAAGGACTTTTGATTGAAGGTGTGTGTGTGTCTGTGTATGTATGTATTCCAGCATAGAACAGTGTAAAGAATTAAAAGTCCAGAATGAAGAAGATATGCAGAAATTTGGGAATGCAAGGAAAAGAAGAGTTACTAGCTGTGTTTTTTTTTTTCTTTCCATTTTTCTTGCCTGAGGGTTCCTACCTGCTCTATGCAGAACAGAAGAACAAGAAGTTAATACTGGAACTCATAGAACACTATTTATTTTATGCTGTGTATATTTGTGCTCACATTACAGATAATTGAGTGATTGAGTGACTATTTTTTTTTTCAATTCTAGAGTTAGAGTCAATCCCCAAAATTTATTTCTATTCCCCTTACTATTTTCGTGCTCAAATCATAATTTTAATGTGTACATGTAGGTTGAGTGGGCCTCTGCACACCATTGTGGTGAATTGGAGCGAAGTCAGAAAAATAATATTCATTAGGGCAGGTATTCTCATTCCTTCTTTTGACTCATAATCCCTTTTAATTAAGGGAAAGTTAACTCATATCTTTTATCTCAAACAATAGAGTTATAAACATATCAATCCAATGGTTCAAAACCCCAGACTGTTTTCAAAATTAAACATCTTCTCTCACAACTGAGTTTGATGCATCCTTTTAGGACAACTGTCATCCAAGCTCTGTAATATTCACTACATTACAAAGGAGTATTTCCATCTGGATATGATGTACATTATCACTACTTTACTTTTTTTTTGAGCTATGCTCAGATTTGATAATTTTATCTCCATATGTAAACTGTTTCAGGATTTCTATCAGAAAAAAAAATAGATGTATGTAATCTAATGAAATGTATAAAGTATCACAGATTAGCAGTGATTCCTAGTGAAACACAAATTTCAATGTAAAAAAGCTGAGCCCACATATGATTAATAGTCGTCATACCAGAAAAGTCTGAATAGTTTTCTCAAGCCGAATACAGTGATGGTCCTATTTTTTTTTTTAATATTAAAAGGCAAAATTATACATCTAACAGAAAATAAATGATGAAGTTCATTTATTAGTAGTTCAGCTGTTAGAAATCAAACAATTTTTTACTTTTCTTTAAATGGGCCTAGGATTGAGTTTCTGATTAGTTAACCTGCAAGCACAATAATGTAACATCTTTACAGAAAGTTTAATTGGACCTGAAACTTCACTTTTATAGAAGCTGCTTCTCCCAAGTAAATCTGTTATATATTGGAACCGTTGGAATAAAGGAGCATAATATTTTTCAACGTTATTACTCTTGCAACTCCAGGTTAGACTTATACATGTGGCTGAACCAGTGAGGGCAGAATGTTTTCATGTGTTGCTAAAAGTTTTACCTGTTCAGTTTCCTCCTTCTTTCTACTTAGATTTTTTCCCCACACTACTGAGACTCTGAGTTTGAATTATAGGTGGCTGTCTTTGCCAGGACTGTTATAACAAAGTGCCGCAGATTGGCTTGCTTAAACAACAGGAATTTATTGTCTCATAGTTCTGGATGTAGAAGTCCAACGTCCGGGAGTCTGCAGGGCCATGCTTTCTCTGAAGCCTGTAGCGCTCTGGCGGTGGCTTGCCCACAGTCTTAACTCAATCTCTGCCTCTGTCATAAAACCATTTATCTCCTTCTGACTCTTATTCACTCCTACTACTGTGTCCAAAGTTCCTTTGCTTATAAGGACAGGGACATATCAGAGTAATGCCCACTCGATTTGGTTTGACCCCACTTTAACTAATACCAGTCTTCAAAGATCTTATTTACAAACCTGTTCACATGCACAGGCTCAAGGGTTAGGACCTGAACATGTCTGTGAATCAGTCATGATTCAATCCAGTCTGTGTGGAGGAAACTGCCTTGTTTTATGAAGTGAGAATAATATGGCATTGAGTGCAAAATTCACATGAAGTTCATGAGCTAACTAGTTGATAAACATTCCTTTTGCACTAATGAATGTACATTTTGCCCCAGACTCTCAGTTCTATAATCTTCTTTAGGGCATAGACTCTCCAAAATAATTTATGTAAATGCCATTTTCCCTTTAAGTTTATGAAGGACTACAAAAAGTCAATTTGTAATTTCAAAACTTGTAAAGAGTTTGTAAATTCACTAAGAGCCAAGTTAAACATGAAATATCATGAATATAGCTCACTTACAAAGTTATTACAAAGGGTTATTTCCAAAAAACATTTCTTCTCCTGGCATGCCAAAAGTAGTAAACTATTATTTTACTAAAGCCTATACCACTAATAGGTTGAAATAATCAGAATTAAAATTTAACCAGATAACTACATAACAAAATTTGTATTCATAAGGTTGCCCCAGTTATTACAAAATCGCAAACTGGTTTCCAAGTTATGAAGCACTATTCAATTATAATAATAATGGTTCATTTTATTCTTCTCAGAAATATTATTCCCATCTCTTCCTTAAATGTTCAGAAGACTTCAATGATGAAGCCACAGGGTCCAGAATTTATTTATTTATTTATTTATTTTCCAGGAGTATATCCCTAATGTTAGAAAGAATATAAATGATAGATAGATAAGATAGATGATAGACATAGACATGTAGTTCCATGTTACCTATGATGTGTAAGTATAAATAAAAAAATATACAAATATATTCATAAATGTATAAACACTATAGATTCATGTAAATATATCAATGCGTGTGTACGTATATATATAGAGAGAGAGAGATACATGTGCATAAATAAAGTAAAGGAAGTCCATCCAATTGGGGACTGACAGATTTTGAGACTAGGTTTCAGTCTTTGTAAGGAGTATTCTATATTTGGCTTGTTCTACTTCCTTAGAAATAATATTTTAGGGATATTATCTGCAACATGGTATGTTTACAGGCCCCTTTCCTTTTTTGGCGGGATTTAAACTCCGTATTTTTATTGTTTTTTCAACAACTTAACTCCATTGAAAGCTCTGTTTAGATTTTTAGCCTCTTATCTGCTGCTTTTTTCTAGCGTTCTCAGACATCTTCCCTTGAATCGTTTATAAATGGGCATCTGCTTCAAGAAAAAAAGCAATGCAAATTACGGGTTTCCTTCTATGAGGTTCCTTTTGTTTGAGATCCTGGTCCCTCGTATTCCTGACTGATGTGAAACCTCTGAATACCAAAGTTTGTCTGTTGGCATTGGGGAAACTGCCAAAAGCTCTGAGCCACCTTTATCTGCTAAGCTTCTACATCTCACAGAGCTGAGGGATTGACAAATTCTTGAAGCAGAAAATGGCCAGAAAATATCAGGCATTGGTAATTTATTTTACTCCCCTCAGGATCATGTATCTCTCTACTCCCAATCCTCCCATCCCAATCCCAAACCATAGCTGCCTTGATTGCTGCTCTTTGTTTCTTTCAGAAGCTTATCTTTGCATATAATCCAGATTTTGTCTTTTTTTTTTCCCAGAGGAGGATTCATCTGAAACAAACTATCCCTACATGTGCTTTGGTGGAAGTCTTACTTGCACTTAAGTGAAAGACGTCTACTCTCCCGATTAATTAAATTTTTTTTAATTTTAAAGAAACTGTAGATTACATAAATGTTCCATGAAAGATACAGGGATTCCCATATGCTCTGCTCCCTCCGCCTCCCACACTTTCCCACATTAGCAACATCCTTCATTACTGTTTTACATTTGTTAAAATTGATGAAAACATATTAAATTTTTAAAACTAAGCATTTGGCCTTATTATCATAAAGGACCATCTTCACTTTTTTAATCTGTGAGGGAAAAATACAGTATCTAAAATAAAATATACCGTTTTCAGGGGCAGTTGTTTGAGGTAGACATCTCTCAGACTTTCTCCTATATTCCTTTAAATATGACTTTATTGTACCTAAGTTTTCATGAACCGAAAAATGCCAAATTGCAAATTTTTCCTATCCATTAGAAATGAGCACAACTCTTTGTCCTGTATTTTCTCACTTGGCATGGTTACTCTCTTGGGTTGTCTGGCATGAAATCTATTAAATATTTAAAATTATGAATTATGAATGGACTTTCATTGAAATAGTATCATGCTTATAATTTTTACATTATAAAGACATGAAAATTGAATATGTTCACAGCTCTTTGTGAAAGAAATGAATTCCACATGTTGATGAAATCACAATGCCTTTAATTTTGGGGAAATATAATATTAGCAACAAATCTAATCTTTTTGTTTTGCAGTTTATAGCTCTCTGGGAAAAATAAATTTTCATATCTTTCCCACTCAAGAAAAGTCACAACTTAAGCATAAAGTAAAAATCAGCACATTGCACTCTTTTTTTCTTATATTTTAAAATCATTTTGTTTTTAAATAAGCACTTATTTTAGAAAATGCATATATATGTTTATATTCCATGTTGCTTTTGATATGTAATAATTTCTTTTTCCTCTATTGCTTTTCTCCGTTTTTCCATTTTATAGTTTGTTCTGCCAATATCCCTTACCCATCTGCCTAATCCAAGTTAAAAGGTGTTTCCCCATGTGTATATAGTCATATACAAACATATATAAATGTACACATATGTACACATATTCATCACTGAAGATAGCGCAATGTTTATTTTTCAAAGGTTGATTGCAGTATACATAGTTTTTGCTAATTTCTCTTTAATACAAGTTAGATGTGGTCAGGAATTTTATCAGCTTTGCTCCATCTTCTATCAATAGACCCTAGAACAGTGTCTAAAAAGCTTTGTCCAATAAAAAGACTTTCTTCAATGACAGATTTTTGCACTGTTCAATAAGTAACACTAGGCACATGAAGCTATTGGGCCCTTGAAAGGTGATTAGTGCACTGTACTGAGCAAGTGAATTTTTAATTTTTTTAAAAAAGTTAATTAAAATTTAAATTAAAAAAGTCATATGAATGATATGCTACAATATTGGACAGTGCAGGTCTAGAACATGAGTTCAATAAACATGTATTAAATACATCAATACATTGTATTCTTTTGTTTGTTTTCTCAGTTACCTATACTTAAAACCTCTCCAGGCCAAATGTATTTTTAATGAATTTTGAAAGATTATATACTGTTTCATGTTGTAACTCTTCCATCACAATTTTATTTTTCCATTCATTTACCGTGAGCATTAGTTTATTTACTTATTTTGGGGACTATGAACAAATGCAGTGATAAATATCAGTGTATGCTTATCTTTAGGTGTTGGAGTTTTTATTTCCATGGAATAGATTCCTAGGAATGAGTTTGTAGAGTAGATTACTTTTATTTTATTTAAAAAGGACTGTTGCACAGATTAATTTTTAAAATTTGTATTTTTTTGGTAATGTGACATTTGTACTAGTAATAAATACTAGCAATAGATGCTCTAATTCTATTTTTTAGCTGCCTGATAGGGATACATTGGTGATTCATTTTTATTGTATATGCATTACCTTAACAACAAAGAAGATGGAACACCTTTACATACAATTTCAATATCCCTTCTAAAACTCTAGAGGTCTTGCTTCCAGCATCTCCACAAGGAGCACACCAGTTACAACATTACCGCGTTTAGGAAACCCCAAGCTACCACTGGCACATGTAATATTTATGGTCCCTCTAAACCAGATGCAATTTGCAAATTAGGGGTGATTTTTTCATAAGCAATGATGTCTCAGAGCATAATCCACATCCCATTCTGATCATGTTGTCAAGGAAACAAATTCTCAGACTGCAGGGAAACAAATGATATCCAAAAATAACAGGTACTCCCTGATTTTAATTTATATAATTTCCATACCTTATAATTGAACGTTCACTGCTGAATTTTTGGAAAATAATCTATGCATTTAAGTAGTTTCACTCTTTTTGTTTTTATTCAGAGTTTTTTATTAGTAAATGGCTGCAGAATTTTACCATGGATTTTTCAGCATCTGTTACAGATTGACTCATGCCACCCCCAAAGACATTTTCAAACCCTAACCCCAAATCCTATGCTGTGAACCCTATTATAAATGGAATCTTCAATTATGTTTTCAGTTAAGGTGAGGACAAACTGACTAGGGTGAGCCTTAATCAAATATGACTGGAGTCTCATAAGCAGAGAAAATTCAATTGGAGTAGAGGGAAACAGTTAAGAGGAGACAGAAGGGAGAACAATGGCTATGTGATAGAGGCAAAGATTGAATTATAGACTAGACTGTTGGCAAACCACCACCAGAATGCTACAGCCTTCAGACAAATCATGGCACTGCTGACTCTTTGCTATTGGACTTCTACCTCTAGAACTGTGAGACGATATCCTGTTGTTTTAGCAAGCCAGTCTCTGGTATTATTATTAGAGTAGCCCTGGCAAAGTAACACAGCATCTTTTGGAATCATTCTATATTTTCGTTCTTCTTTTAAAATAATTTATATTGCTAGATTTCTTGAAATTGGACCCTAAGCAAGAAATAGACAAAAGTAGGAATGAAAAGAAAATGCAATAACAAATGTAAATCAGTTTCAATGAATTATAAGAAAGTATTGCCTGCAATCTGATGGCAAAAATTGTAAAATGTTAAGATGCTTATTGAAATACAAATTCCCCAAATTAACTCAAGAATTTGTATGAAACATCAGCCTTTTAATTGTATAGTAGATTTTTTAAAAAAATTTATTTTAGATTCCCTTTTTAATCTGGCCATTAGCCATTGATGGGTTTAATTTCTACATAATTGACAGTTCTGTTGTGAACTTTATTTTTTAAAATTATATTGGACAGTGATCACAGATTATGACATATAATGCCTGTAATTTAACTATTTAGTTTAATTTTTCTTTATTTGTTTTTATAAATATTCCATGGGCAGGGGGAAAACATTTATTTTTCAAAAATTTTAAACTTTCTAGTTGTGTGTGTATGTTTGTATATGTGTCTCCATCCCCACATGCACTTATTTCTCTAGAAATTTATTTTTTTCTTTTATATATTCAATTCTTTAATTTATGACTTAAAATTCTCAAAGCTATAGGGTTTTCTTCAAAAAATTTTGTTTTTACACTCATAAAAATCCTTTTTCTTGTTTGGTTCCTGTAATCTTAAAAACACATTTTCTAATATTAATATTTCCTTATTACTTTCTTGTGTGGGCATTTGCCTTACATTACATGACCCATCTTTGAACACTTTCCTTGAAATATGTTGTTTATGGAACACATGTAACTAGTTTTAGTTTTTTTATTCACAACCTAAGGTGCTCTGCCTTTTAATGGGAAAATTAATTCTCTTCAAATATACATGTATCATGCATGACCCACGTACTGCTATTCTTTCTAATTATCTTTATTTTGTGGGTTTTTTTTTGAAACAAATCAGTTTTATTGATACATATTGAGAAATCATACAATCCTTCCAAAGTGTACAATCAATGGTATTTGGTCTAATCTTATAGTTGTGCATTCATCAATTCAATCATTATTAGAGCATTTTCATTATTGCAATAATAATAATAAAATACAAAAAACAGACTAACAAACAAAAGCTCATCACCTCTCTATCTCTCTATGCTTCCCCTGCCGTACATAGATGTTATTTTGTTTCTGTCTCTCTAGTTTATTCGCATTTCTATTTTGTATAGATGGAGTCAAGCAATATGTAGTACCTTGTGTCTAGTTTCTTTCCTGTAGTACATTTCCCTTTTTTTTTTTACTTTTACTGGAAGATTATTATATAACAATATGCTACTGTCCATAGTTTGCTTTGGTTGTATTTTTGCCTGATATTAACATCTTATAACATTAACATACATTTATTCAGTTTCAAAGAAAGACAGTCTTATATATGCAATATTATCCATATTCATTATTTCACATGAGGTTTCACTATCCTATACAGTCCATGTAGCATTTATCTTTGCTTATTAATTATTTTACATCAGTGTGTCCTTCTTTATATTTGGTGATCTTTACTGGTTTGGTCAAGTTATCATCTGTGACTTTTTTTTTTTATTGTTAATTTGTTTGCTCTTTTGCATTTTCAAATCCATTAATGGTTGATTATCTTCTTTTTCTGAGAGTTCATGAACCTATTTGGCCTCTATCATTTGAAATAGGTATTACCTCTATCCAAACCTGTACATTATCACACCAATAGACAGTATTCTTACTTCTTCCACATTGCATTTATTTCCAACATATCCTTCCTTTCTCCCCTTCAATAAGATGAGATTTTTGGAAGACTCTTGCTTGCCCCTTCTCCCCTGTAGTCCATTTCAAAGAAAGAAAATTATTTGAAATATTCTTTCATTTTGTCCTTCCTACTTAAAAACAAGGCATTATTTATTATTTAGGTAACATATTTACAAACAGGCTTTAATTATTTAAATTTACACACAGACACATGTGTTTGCGAGTGTGCACATATTTGTAAACATATGTACATGTATTTTTATGTTTTAATTTAAGCCAATCTATATATAAAGGTAGAAGGAGAGAGAGAGAGACAGAGAGACACAGAGAAAGAGACAGAAAATGCTCACTATTGATTTTAATTTGTATTTTCTCACCTTGTGCCTCTGCTCCTTTCAAACTTTTGTTTAATCTCACATAAGTGATAGACTCTCTACTTTGTGCATATTTTAATTTTGTTTCCTTTTATCTTGGAAGGAGAAGGTCCATTGGTAAAATATAAGATTTTTGTGTTGAAGACCATTCTCTTTCAGCAGTCTGTAAATATCATTCCACTCTCTTCCTGCTTCTAGTGTTGCAGATGCATAATCTTATCCCAGGGTAGGTATAATTCAGGTTTCCCCCTAGGTTGTTTGTTCTTTCTATTTGGAAGCTTATATGCTATCATTATCTTTAGAATATATTATTTTACCAATATATGACTTGCAATGTCTTTTATTTCTCCTGAAGAGTGGTGACTCAGGTCTACCTGGAACTTTGGAGACTCAAATTGCCTCAGTGATTTGAATAGACACTTCTCCAAAGAAGAAATACAAATGGCTAAAAAGTACATGAAAAGATGCTCAACTTTACTAGCTATTAGGGAAATGCAAATCAAAACTACAATGAGATATCGTCTTATACCCATTAGACTGTCAGCTATTAAAAAACAGAGGACTACAAGTGTTGGAGAGTATGTGGAGGAATAGGAAATCTTATCCACTGCTGGTGGGAATGAAGAATGGTGCAGCCATTGTGGAAGACTATTTGGCGGTTTCTCAGGAAGCTGACTATAGAACTGCTATATAATCCAGCAATGCTAGTACGGGGTATATACACAGAAGAATTGAAAGCAAGGATATGAACAGATATATGCACACCAAGGTTCATAGTGGCATAATCCACTATACCAAAAATTGGAAACAACCCAAATGTCTATCAACAGATGAATGGATAAACGAATTGTGGTATACACATACAATGGAACATGACTTAACTGTAAGAAGGAATGCAGTGTTAACACATGGAATAACATGGATGAATCTTGAAGACCTTATGTTGAGTGATGCAAGCCAGACACTGAAGGACAAATATTACCTGACCTCACTGATATAAATTAAGCAAATTGAGCAGACTCAGAGAGCTATTGTGTGGAAGACAGGTTTACAGGAGACATAAAGGGAGAAGAAGATTGTGAGTCAATGCCCATATGGGCAAAATCTATGATAAGGTGAAAGGTGTAGTTGTGCAGTGGAGGGGCATGACAGTGGTGCAGTGATGACATTGGGTTGGATGGTGCTTGTTTGTGAGGGGGATAAGTTGGGGAAGGTGAGTTGGGCTATCCATGGAACTCGGGGGAGGGTTGGGGGTGAGAGCAGGTGAACTCTGTGGATTTGTGAGTATGTGGTTGAAACTACAGCATTGGGAATGTTCTTTTGGCAAATATGTCAGGGGAAGGTTAATGGTTTAGGGTGTTGGATGTGGGGGACAAGCAGGACAGGACACACCTGGAGCAAGCCTCTAGAGAGTGTGTGAGTGTTCATCTTGTCATAATAGGTTGTATCAGTGGGTGGAGATAATAAGGAGGAAGGTGCTGGACTCCCATCCTGGGGAGTCCTGCTATGTTCTCAAATAGAAGGGCAGGAGTCTTTCCAGAGCACAGAAAGTGCCTAATAGGGGAGGACAGGCCAGTAGGTGAAGCCCTCAATGTTGTTGCAGGTAATTATGAATCTTGTTCTTCAAGGAGTGAAGCTTGGTGGTTGCCGTGGGTTCTGAAGGAGGAAGAGGGAGGAATAGAATAGATGGAACATGGGGTATTTTGGGGGTAATGGAAGTGTTCTACATGATCTTGCAATGATGGATACAGGCCATGTTAAATTTCATCAAAATTTATAAAAGTGTATGGTCCAAAATGTAAAACATGATGTAAATTACTTACCATGGTTAGTAGCAATGTTTCAATATTTGTATGTCAATTTTAACAATTGTGCCATCCACATGTAAAATGTTATTAATAAGGGGAAGGAAAAATATGGGAGAATGTTGGGTATATGGGAATCACCTATTTTCTGTAAGTGACTTTTCTGTAACCTAAAGCTTCATTGAAGACAAAATGAAAAAAATAAGACACTAGGGGAATAAATGCAAGAAAATGTCACTGTACTTAAAACAGATCTTACAGTGATGAAAGACATAATGTCAAAAAAATTTAATATTATTATTTTTTATTATTCCAATATGTAAATTTTTTTCTATTTTATTTCTTATTTTAAAACTATCATTATTATTTCATTTTCTTATTAATTGTATTTTGTTATTTTGTTGGCTTCACTTTTGAAGTTTTGGATCACAGAAGGGTTGCAAATATAATGGGAGGATCATTGGTGCAGTGTGTCAATGATGGGGGATACTTGGGAGGAGGTTCACTTGAGGCATACCTATAAGGCATAAAATTGTGTTCAAGTGTTCATGGGCCATTGTCATGGTGGGTGGAGATTTACACAATAACCGAAAGAATATTGAATTCCCATGCTGGGGAGTTCTGCCACATTCTCTAATGGAACAGTAAGAATCCTCTGAGTATAGAGGCAGTGACTTTTGAAGGAGGATGGTCCATCGATGGGCCCTTGATATTGGTGACTGTACTTATGGACCTTTACTTTTGAAATTGAAACTTAACCTAGTATTATAGGGTGCTTAAGAGTGAGCCTGAAAGCCTCCTTGTTTCTCAAATATGGCCTCTCTCAAAGCCAAACTCAGCATATAAATGCATTGCCTTCCCCGCAGCATGGGACATGACTCCTGGGGATGAGCCGCCCAGGCACTGAAGGATTACTACCAAGCACAAACTAGCAATCCAACTGAAAAAAGACCTTGACCAAAAGGGGGAAAAGGTAAAGAGAAATGAGATTATATGGCTAAGAGACTTCAAAATGAGTTGAGACCTCATTCCAGAGGTTATGCTTATGTATGTCTCAACAAGATCTCATTGACTGTCAAAGTAAATACTACCTCAAATAGTGGGGCTTCTGAGGGTTCTGGAGACATCCAGACACTATACACAGTGCAGACAGTTCAGGAGTTTGGTACCCTACCAGTGGACCCTACTTTGGAATCTATGCTCCCCAGTGTGACAGAGTTGGACTTAGTTTTGGTTTTCCTACACATGGCTCTTCTGCCCCTTCTATTTGAACCTATAGTTAGTACTAGAGTTGATAGCTATATGTCCAAGAGACTCAAATCTTTGGCTGTCCATGTGCCAACTGGGCCCTGAATCTCAATGGAGTTGCAACACCTATAATCCAGTTCATTGGACTCACCTAGGACAACTAACAAGGAGATGATGATGGATGACAACCATCCCAAGGAAGAGAGAGAGTCTTCAAGTGCAAGCAAGATAGTCCTATCCATTTTCCCCATGGGATCTACGCCCTGTCTCATTTAGAGGTCGAGTGGGCATCACCATCCCAGAATCCTCAGGAAGGGGAATGAATGATGGACTAGAGTAGACTTACTGTATTCTATTATAGATTTATTTGATTCAAGCAATGGAAGAACTTATATCGTTGATGTGGAGGCAATGTCTACTGAAGGGTCTGAAGAAAGGGAGAGGGAAAAACAAGTGTAATATTGGGGCATTTTCGGGGCTTAGAAAATGTCCTGAGTGACATTGCAATAACAGATACAAGCCATTATATATCTTGCCATAACTTACAAAATTGTATGGAAAAGAGTGTAAACTATGATCCACGCTTAGTGCAATGCTCCAAAATGTGTTCATAAATTGTAAGAAATATACCACACTAATGAATATGTTGTTAATGTGGGAAAATGTGGGAGGGGTAGGGAGCAGGGCATATGAGAAGCCCCTTTATATTTTTTGTAACAGTTGCATAATCTAAGTATCTTTCATAAAAAAATTAAAAATTATATTAAAAAAATTGCCTCAACTAATTTCTTTTCTTCTTTTTTATTCAATTATTGTCTGTCTTCCACCTGATAATTATTTCTCTTCCTCTTTCTCTTCCTCCTCTTCTTGAACTTCTTTTTTTACTCTTATATTTGGTATCTCAAATCCTTTTTCCAAGTCTGTTATAGTTTTCATTGTATTTTTCATGTATCTATATCTATATATATAGATATATGAACTGACAATGATTTGGATTCTATCATTGAAGTAAATAATTACTCTTTCCCATTATTTTCTACACAAATTGTGTGTGGTCTTCAAATACTCCCTGGAACTTGAAATAATTCTTCATTGTGATATTGTAGTTATGAATTTGAATATCAACACTGATTATCTTTTTCAAGTCATCTGTCTACTGGTTTGTTTATTGGTAAATCAGATTTGAGAACTTAAAAAGCATGTTTTTGCTTGAATCTTTTAAATTGTATTTTGGTTCAAGTTGTGTACTGTTTCTTCCAGGAGCTCTATTTTGCTATGTCTTTTTTCTCATTTTCCTCCCTCCCTCCCTCCCCTCCTCCCTCTCTCTCTCTCTCTCTCTCCCTTTCTTTCTTTCTTCTTACTGAAAAACATCTCTCTTGCCCTTGTTTTTCTTTAGTTATGTTATAATTTGGCTTTATTAGCTGATTGAGGCTGAAGTAAGATGCAAGTATTGGGAAGCCAAATGAGCTGCAGCTGGTAGGGGCTAAAGTGTAATAATTGGCAAGAGAAGTCTGTTCCACACTGCAGGACATAGTGGTATTGTCTAGGTTCCTCAGTCTCTGCTTTTCCAGCATCAGGGCTAGTATGGACTCATCTTACTCTTGATTCCGAATAACTAAGACAGAACCACACTCGGACCCTTTTAGATTTAAGTAAGGAGAGGTTGACAGGAATTCAAAGAGAAAGAAAGGGAAGCTCTCTTTATGTCCCCATATTCTCATAATCTCAGTATCTCATAATTCTAAAATCCATTGCTTTTAAAACTGAGTACTTTTCAGTGAAGAAAGAAGTTTGTAATGTGATCTTTGAAAAAGCAATAAATATTTTCATTAAATTTAATTTTTAAAAAGCTTTTACAACTATAGAAATAAAAAATAGTGTAAAATTTGTGGCAAAGTTAACATTATCACTTTCTCTTTCTGTCTAAATATACATTTTGAAGAATTTTTAATGTGTTTACAGTTACACAAATATCTGATAGATGTGGAAGTCCATTAAAAAAAAATAAACTCTGTAAACAGCATTTAAATTTAAAGTTTGAATCTCACATCTCATCTTGCTATTGGTTTAGAAAACAAAATAAGGTGGCAATAATTTATTTTGATATACTTGTGGCTCTCTATGAGGCTTAATCTTTTTTCTTTATTTTCTAATTTTCTCATGCTATGCTATGCCGTTTGGTGGTTATTTATTTTAAAAATATGTTGATTTGATTAAGATGGAATAAAATTAAAAGTTATAAAATTAAATGATATTCAAATATTGTCTGGAAATCTATGAATCATCATAAGATGGAATGTCAAAATATAGGAAAGTAATAGAAATTGAACACTTCATATTAGTGGAGCAACAGAATTCATGTCTAGGTAGCAGATCTTTTGTAAGGAAAGCTTCCAAAAGGATGCTTTATTTATGAAAAGTTAAGACCCAAGCTGGACTAGATGCAGGTGGAGCAAAAAAGCAAATTTATTTGCTCTGTGTGTGATCAGGTTAGAAGATTTTTGGATCTTTCCCAGTTTAGTAGAGAAGGAGGATTTGGGGGAACAATTAGAGAATTAGAAATAAGAAGAAATATGAAAATCTTCTGGGAAAGGGGAGTGGGATTCAGAAATTTGGCAACAAAAATGGATACAAAAAAGTTAGCATAATTTTCCTGGGGTGTTATTGACTGAGTAATGACTTGAGATTCACTTTTAAGTGAATTCCTAGAGTTGTGGAATAATCACTTTCTTTATTCTCCAGCCTTCAGTAAAGTATATTCCACTTCCACCATTTGCTCTTAGCCTTCAGAAATTACAGTCAGGGCTGTCAATACTTGCCTCAGTGTGTTTTGAATAGAGAGGAGTAGTCACAGGGACAACAAATAACAAGAAAATTCAAGCCAGGATCAGAATATCTTAAATGATGGAAATAAATAAACACTTTGTTAGGCTTTTCACTTTAAATAAGACTTTGGAGTACATATATATATTTATTTGGAAAATAAAAGAAAAAAGTAAAAATAGCAGTTAGGGTTGAAAACACAAATGTCAAGATTGTCTTTAAATAACAGGCTGGTAAAATAGCTTATTTTTAAAAAATGCAAGAAAATCAAAAAAGGAAAACGAAAAGAAATGACCCCTTAGGAATAAAAAACATCAGAAAACAATTAAAAGGTACTAAAAGAAATAATTAAGAGCATGCTATGTTCTCCTTATCTTCTTATATTATCTATAGTTTCCACAGGAGTCTACAATTACATGTGAATGTCACTATTTAGTGTAGACATAAATAATAATCATATAGAGTATTAAGTTCAATAATATGAGTAAAGAGAAAGGCATATGGGAAAAATTAGTTTTACTAGGTATGCTAAATGCAATTTCAGTATATTGAAATATTTTAAAGATTATCTGAATTGCTTTGAAAATTCAATAAAAGAATTGATGAATAAAGAATTGATTAATAAAAGAAATGATGAAAAATATTAATAGTAAAGCAAAAATCCATTTGCTACATGAAATTATCAAAAGCAATGAAGAGGTTTCTGATCAGTTCCCATCCCACTCCCCCGCCCCATAGTTCCCAAATGTAATTACTTCTCAATTGTACCAGAATTAGAGAGTGAGTCAGGGATTTAAGCAAGGTGAAATATAAATGAGTCTAGAGTGAAGGCATTATGAATATTTAGTCCATATTTAATAAATATGCATGACTAGTTCATATTCTGGTTAATCAAATTTGATAAATGTGGGGCTTTACTCAAGGGAAAGTCAAGTCAATGTCTAGTTTATTACAGAATTATTTTCATGAAACCTAAGGATGATTCTTGCCTTGGAGAAAATTTGTCCTTGATAGAGTGCTTTTTTTCATATTTGAGGGAAAGCAATGGAGCTCTTCCAATGGAGCTTCCAATGGAGCTCTTCCATTGGAGTTATAAATTTGCAGAAGTCAGGTCTGAAAATGCAGATATAAGAGTCAACTTTGGGTATGTGTGGAAATCATTAATGAATTGTTTCCTTGTGAATCTGAAAATAGAAGAAGGACGTGTTGCTTGCAAAACATTATTGGAAGTTAATGTCTTAGTGACTGATTTTGAATTAAATATTAGCCACTTCTGATAGACATTACAACCACAGATGAAGGAATGCTACAATCCTTAATAAGATCTGATCAGAAGTCTTTTTTCCCCACAAATAAAATAAAGTAACTGGAACAAGAGTAATTAAGACCTTATCTCTTTGATTGAGTTTTAAATGAATATAAGCCAAGGAAAGATAATGACTATGTTCTGAGGCGTTAGAAGAGATGGACCATCCTTAAATGGGCTTGCCACTCATGGGTAAGGAAAGAAGAAATAGAAAGACAAGTTCAATAGGTCCAAGTTATCAGAAAGTAGTCTGCATTCATGGCTGTTATTTAGTATCTTATTTTATTTCAATGTTAAGAGTGTGAAAGTATATTGTATGGGTTCAAACCCCACCTTCACCATTTATTATCTAAGTGACTAAGGCAAGTTAATTAACCTAAATCTCAATTACCTCCTATTTTAGTTTGCTAAGGTTCCCAATGCAAAAATACCAAAAAATGTGTTGGCTTTTATAATGCAGATTTAATAGGATAAAAGCTTACCATTTCAAAGCTGTGAAAATGTCCAAATCAAGGCATCATTAGAGATGCTTTTGTACCTAAGGTCAGTTGCTGTTTGATCCTGGTTTCCAGTCACATGGCAAAGCAAAATTGTGGCTCTGCATCTGGATCTCTGCCTTTTCCAGGCTGCCTTATCTAGAAGCTTAGCTGTGACAAACACATGGCAAGGCTTATATCTTCAGCTTTGAGCTGCTCTGTGGACCTAATCTCTAAGGGGCATCTTTCCATACTGCTGTGCTCTGCTGATTTAGAGTATACACAGCCTCTGGGACCCCCTTCTGCTTCTTGGGCTTCTTTGTCTTTCTGCTACTGCAGGAGATCCTCTCTCTCACATGGCAAAGTCAAAATGGCAGCTTCCTTTATCTGTGCATGTTTCTTCTTTCAGTTCTCAGTTTATATAAGACCCCAGCAAGAGGGCCTTGGTCATGCCGCACTGACATAGTGCAATCAAAGGCCCTACAACAAGCTAATGAAGTGATCTAATCAAAAGGTCCCTTAACAGAATCGAATGCAATCAAAGGGCTCTGCACAGGAATGGTTTAGTGTAAGAACATGATCTTTTCTGGGATTTACAAAAAAATATCAAACTGTCATACCTCCTTTGTAAAATGAAGATATTAAAAGAGTGTCTGTACAGATTAAAACAAATGATACAGATAATGTCTTTGCAATAGTGTCAGGCTCATAATAGGGAGTCAAGAAATGCCAGCTGTTATTAACTATCTTGGTTTGAAATCCAATTCAATTCAAATAATTTTCTTTTTTATGCATTCAACAAATATATATATTTTAGAAGTTCATGGTAAAAAGTTCAGTAAGGGAATTCTCTAGCATAAATTTCCTAAATGACAATGACAATTTTTATGAGAGTAGACAACCTGTCCATATGTTCTTTGAATATCATTGTGTAATTATGTTACAATTGCTTCTTATTATGTTATAAAATTTACTATACCAAAAGTAATCATTGTTTGGCTATAAAAATAATAGATTGGATATGAAACACAAAATGGCCTTTACTCCAGCCACAAGATGGTTCTTCTGCCTCAGCTAGATCCTCTGACTCTTGAATGAATTACTAAGACCCATATCCCTTGGACCTATAGGGCCATGAGGAGCTGTGCAAAGAATGCTCCTGTTCTCACTGCTGGAACACCTTATGTTGTTTTTCTTGTGCAGTAAATGTTATCTCTATCAGTGATTGAATGGATTGAGATTTTCTAGCATGTATGGATAGCCTGAACATTTTTTAAAAATCTGTAAGTTCAGGGATCTCTAGAGAAACAGAAATAACTATATGAGATTTATTAGAAGGAATTTGCTCACGTGATTATTCACACTGGCAAGTCTTAACTCAGAGCAAATTGGAGGCTGGAAATTCTGGTGGGAGTGATATTGTATTCTTGAATCTGAATTGCTTAGGCTGGAAACTCAGTAAGGAATGGAGGGTGTAGTCTTGAGGCAGAATTCTTTTTGATCTCTCAAACCCATTGATTTTGCTATAAGACCTCCAACTGGTTGGATGAGACCTACCCATATTGTGCAGGATAATCTCTTTTACTTAAGGTCAACTAGTTGTAGATGCTAATCCTATCTATGAAATATCTCCATATTAACAAGTTGTTTAACCAAACAACTGGACACCATAACCTAGTCAAGGTGGCATAACATTCACCATCACAAACTCCTTTTAATAGAGACTCCTCCTCTGGGCCAGCTATTCTCCAGTGAACTGGAGGTAGATTGCTGAACAAGAAATGAAAATTCTCTATCCTTTGTGACACTGTGCTTGTTGAAGAAACAAGTAAAATAACTAAGAGTGATGCCAATTCATAATCCCCTTCATTAGCATCTATACCCTGTGCTTGATTCTAGAAAGCATAATTTCTTGGGAATGGATGTGAAACTATAGGGAGATGGGTGAAAATTTTCATGTCAATCTTTTAATTGTCTTTTCCATAACTTCCCAAAATATGGTTCTTCGGGTTATTTATTGTATTCAAATTCCTGAGTGTTTAATTAGGTTAGCTGTGTGGATATGGTATAGAAGATTCATATAAGCCAGGCCAAAATCATTCTGTAACAGAGTCCAGGGCAGCTGGGACTGACAGATGAGTCAGAAGAGGCTGGGGACTGGGAGGAAGAGTGAGTTGGGGGAGATGTGGGAGGAAGGAACTGAGCCATAGGCAAATTTTACCTACTTTACTGTTTATTGTTTGAGGGAGTCAGAGGGGAAACAAAGAGAGAGAAAGAAAGAAACAGAATGTAAAATCCAAGGAGTAATTTAAACAATGATGGAAAAAAGACCTTAATTTTGAATTTGTTTTTAATAGATACTCTAGGAAGACTGTGGAGAAGCCACTGCTTTCTTTAAAATTTATTAATAAAGCCTGCAAAAGCAATGCTTATCCAGTGAATGGCAAAATTTTATCATCTGCTTCTAAAAATAGTTATTGCTCTGCTTAATTCTGTGTAAACATAAAGCAAAATCAGTTGATTTTATTAATAAAAAGAATGACTAATTCAGAGTTTTGCATGCTAATATGTAAAGATATTTTAATAAATGAGATAATATTTAAAGAAACTTCATTTGTGAGATCACAAGGCAGATGCAAATTATAACTTAAATCTAAAGTCTTAAAGGAAGTAATTTTTCTAAAATGTTATCTTTTCCTACAAACTAGTGAGAAATTTTTTTGTTAATTACTACTAGTAAAGTCTTTTCTCAAACCTTTTAGAGCAATTAAACTCAACGTTTAAATGATACATTTCTTACATATTGCCATTTACATTTTAATCAAAAGCTATGGTAACAAAAATGTTAGTGGAAACACATTTTCAGCCAGCTTTCAGTGGAAGAGAAAAAAGATTAATTTAAAAAGTAACAGGGGAATAGATATAGCTCAAATGGTTGAGCACCTGCTTCCAATGTACAGGGCCCTGGGTTCGATCTCTGGTACCTCCTAAAAACAAATAAACAAGCAAACTAAAAAATCAACCATCACTGGCAGAGTGGATGTAGCTCAGTGGTTGAGTGCCTGCTTCCCATGTACTACACCCTGGTTTCAAAACCTGTAACCGCCTAAAAAAAAAAATGTAACACACATACAAATCAATAAGCCATGATGATTTTGAAAGATAAGATTTTTTTCTTTTCATTTGTATGTGGAGAAGCAGTATTAAAAGAAGAGTGGTGTTTGCAACTAATTGTTTGCACAGGGTTGGAAAAACTACCTCTTGAGGTTTTTCAGTAGTAACAGGTAAGCATGCTATATAAAAACCACTATGAACACAGAAGGTTAAATGAATTGGAAGAAAAGAGATTGACAACATGCAAAAAGAAGCTTTGTAGCCAAGTTGTAAAGAATCTAAACTCAAAAGCCAGAAATAGCTTAGAAAAGTCTACTGTAGATTTTGCTCATTATATTTCTTCATCTATAAAATGGGTATAAAAATACCTGCCTTTCAGGATTATTGAGAGGATTAAACACACACACACACACATGCACACACACACATATATATACACAGTGCTTAATTGAGTGCTTTAAAAGTAGGAATTGTTTAGTTAGTCAGCCAGTGTCAATGTTATTAAAATATTGCACTTGAAACCTGTATTAGGGAAAGAGTGGTGCTGATGGAAAGGAATCTGTTAATATGAGAAAATATCTATGAAATAAAAGGCCCTATCATCTCTAAATAAAGGGAGCAATTTTTAAAAAAATAATAGCAATGCATTCTTTAGGAGCAACATGTTCCAAGCAATGTTACACATGGTTCAATCCTGGAATGTTTAGACCTCTGGGCAATAATAAGGGTCTGGATAAATTTTCAGAATATTTTTAATTAAATGTTTTTTAGGTTTAAAAAGATAAATAGACTAATTAAAATAAGGAATTCCTTTGATTTGGCTGGAATGAAAAGATTTTGTACACTGGGAATCTCATTTTATTTAATAAATGCTATTTTTGTTATTTACATGCATCTAATTATCTTAAACATCATTTCATTAAACATGAGATGAAATCTACCTTTAACACAATCTTTGATAATTGTGAAATCCCAACGAAAAATCTGACAGAAACACAAAACTAAATTTGACTTTGGTAATGATTAAAATGGGGCCACTATTGCCTAAGTCACAGATAGCAGTGTCACAGTGAGTCCTAGAGTGTTTATACACCCTGATGATATTAATATTGAAGAAGACAACCATGGATTCTTAATCTTAATACATTCTTATGAGTGTGAACCCATTTATAGTTGTTTGGAGCTGTATGTAACCCTGAAAAACAGATTCTTAAACTTAATCCATTCCTGTGGGTTTGGACTTACCTTTTGATGAGGTTACTTCAGTTAAGATGCTGCCCAGCTCAATCAGGATGAGTCTTAATCCTTTTATTGGAGTCTTTTATAATCAGAAACTCAGACAGAGAAAGAGAAGGCCACTGGAAGCAAGACACTGAAACTCAACAGAACCCAGAAGAGAACAGAGAAGCCAGGAGAGGCTGCCATGTGCTTTGGCATGAGACAGAGAAGCCCAGGACCAAAGATACCAGCAGCCAGCCCCAGAATTCCAGTCTTCAGGAAGAAAGCATCATTTGATTTGAACTTTTTATTTCAATTTTCTCTTAGCCTCAAAATCATAAGCTAAAAAATTTCCATTTTTAAGCCAAACCATTGCATGATATTTTCTTGAGCAGCTAAGGAAACAGAAGCACCATTGTAGATAGATATATCCTTTTAAAGGTGTCATTTTTAGTTAAGGGGTGACCCACCTGAATGGGATTTGGCCTTACTCCCATTGCTGGAGGCTTTATGTAAAGAAAGCCCTGTGGAGGAGTGGAAGCCAGAAGTTAAAGGAACCTGGAAGAAAATGAATACATGGCCAAGGGAAGGGGAAAGTCAGTAACCCAAGCACCTCCAGCTGCTAGCACCAGAACACCAAAGCCTTCAGAGAGAACTTGAATTTGGACTTCTCCTTACCTCAAACCCATAAGCCAATAAATTCCCATTTTTAAGCCAACCCGTTCTATGGTATTTTTCTTAGAAGCCTGGGAAATTAAGACCAATCCTTTTTACTTTTGTAGCATTAAGTATTCCTTAAAAGAAATGAAAAGGAATTTAAAATCATTCCAAACTCCATAAGGTTCTTATCCATCAGTAAATCAGTGAATTTAACAGCTGTCCCAAGCCCAAAGAGGAGAACAATTCAAGTGCTCATTTGAAGGAAAAGAGAGCAAAAAACCACAAAACAAACAAATGAAAACATTCATATTATTTCAAGTGACAAGGCAAGATTTTGTGCAGGTGGACAATTAGTATGAATTATGGCTTCATCACTGGCCACATAACTTAACAGCTATGTGACCTGAGGAGGTTATTTAATAACAAATATTAAATGGGCAAATTCATCATTATTTCATTATATCATGGATTCTGTAGAGATTTAAAGTGTTAATTACAGGGCTTAGGCAGGTGTGTTATTTCTATACTTATGGACAGAAAAAAGCCTCTTTACCAATAAGAAATGTGAAGTATTTTTCTAGATAAAAGGAGCTATTCAAATTAAATCAAAGGCCCACCATCAAAACCTAAAGTTTTACGGTCTGGGGAAGGTCAAGCATCCATGGAAAATTGACAGATTTCAATTGGGTAGGAAGGAAGATGTCTTCTATTTTAGGCATAGCCAGTTAATACTCTTCATTTGATTGCATTTGTCTGATAAAAGGATGTTTGTAGCCTCTGGGTATTGTTAGACCTAGAAAAGATTTATTGGATCTTTTCAAAAGCAGAGGAAGATGCAGGAGAGCCAAAGGCCTGTTGCTATGTTGTTAGGGACTAGCTGAAGAGACTAAGGGGCTGATCTCTTTATCAAATGTCCTGATATGTAGGAAAAGACAAACCGAAAGTGCAATGATGGCGCCTTAGTTTGGTAAATTGTGGTGGTGAGAGATTGTAGGTAGCAGGTAAGAAGGGAGGGTAGTAGCTTAAGAGGAAGCCTCTGGAAAGCTTGTGTACTGTGATTACCTGTAAACACTAGCCTGTAGAAGGGGAGATGCTTAGTAAAACTGGAGCTAAGTCCCTCTTAATTGTAAATTGAGCCCATGATTTTTCCTGTAACTGGTTTGGCTTAATGGAATTAAGGGTGACATATATAAAATAAAGTTTCCTAAACATCATATTCTATTTGGGATGTATCTCTGTTGGTTGACTGGTGGGACCAAACCCTTCAGAGAAAAACAGAGTTTGGGGATGATTTCAATTGTTCAAAAAAAGGAAAGTTTTGTTATGCTTTATTCTGTGCAGACTTAAGGGAAAGAATATTAGTGGAAGAAGTAAACTTGGTATGCTGGGGAAAATATTAACAATAGGAAATCAGAACTTGGTGTGATGGGAGAATCTGATTTTTCTGAGATCTAGTGGATGAGTGTTGACTAAAATGTAACTATGAATATCTTTGAAACTTAAGAACAAATAACTATCTGGAAGGAAATAATATATAATTATATGGTCAAAAATGTAAACTAAAAGTATTTTGGGCTTTCTTGTGAACTGCCTATGAAAAGGGGCAAGTGGAAGTGGAATAAGGGACTACAACAGTTTAACAACTGTTTAAATATAAGAAAATTGTGATGGCTGAGAAAAGCAAAGAAAAACATGCTGCATTAGTCATCCAAATAGTTGCTGATGCAAAGTACCAGAAATCTGTTGACTTTATAAAGGATATTTATTTGGTGTAAAAGCTTACAGTTACAAGGCCCTAAAGAGTCCAACTCAAGGCTGCTTTCTCACCAATGACAGCTGCCATATGTTGAAGCAAGATGGCGGGCAATCTCTGCCTGGTCTCTCCTCCTCTTCCTCTTAAGGTTCCATTGGCCCAGCTTCTTCCAATCTCAGCTGTAGACTGGTATAGGGTTTGTCTCTCAGGGTTTCCTGTATCAGTCTGGAATAGGACTCATTTCTTTCCAAGCTTTTTTAGCTTGTCAGTCGCTCAGCTGTTTAGCTGCAAACTATCAGACAAACGGCTCAGCTCTCTCTGGGGCCCCAGGATCAAACATGATAGAGCTCTCTCCTCTTCCATGTGTCTTCTTGAATGAGTGTCCATTTATTTCACCCCACCAAGGGGGCAGGGATTCAATCTGAGTCATGCCCTTCTGATGTGATCAAAACAAAGCCCTAATCTTAATAAGTAATTTAATCCAGACAGGTCAGCTGAATCTAATGCATTCAAAGGGTATAACAGCCAGAGGAAATAGATTAGTTTATAAACATAATCTTTCTCTTTTTTAAGAGATTCATAAATAATCTAAAACTACAAAACATGCTATTTCAAAGTGTTACTTTTTCCTCTCCATGGTTTGTCTTTGATTTAACTACTAGGAAGTATAACATGGTTGGTAGATTTCCATTTTGTTTTGTTTTGCCTCTTGAATCCTTTTCTTTCTTTTTTTTTTAAGTTTTATTCACACACCATGCAATCCACCCAAAAATGTACACTCAATGGCTTTTGGTATAATCACAATATTGTGCATTCATTACCACAATCAATTTTAGAACTTTTTCATTACTCCGAAAAGAAAAATCCCCTATCCCTTAAACAATTGAGCCTTAGCATTGTTTTAGTTCCTTTGTTACAACTGATTAAAAATTATAATATTACTGTTAACTATAGTCAATAATTTGCATTAATTGTATTTTCCCATATAGCAGCCTATTATTAACACTTTGTAACACCGGCATACATTTGTTATAGTTCATAAAATAACATTTATATATCTGTACTCTTAAACACAGTCCTCATCCACAACAGTGTTCACTGTTATACAGTCCCAAGTTTATCCTTTATCCTCTAGCTTGTTAAATTAACATCTGCCAAATGTTTTTCTTTATATCCCTTCATTTTGTAAGTTAAATCAAGGTAGTACAGTTTCTTTTTTTCTTAAATATATTGGTGGCTTTCTACTAATTACTTAGAATTACTGTACAGTGAGGTAATGCTAGATTATTGTTAAGAACTGAGTTAGGATGACTACACATTATAAAATCTTAAACTTATAGACCTGGGATAGACCTTGGAGTTAATTTAGCTCAGTAGTTACCAACTCTGGCTGCACATTGGGATGTCCAGTTGGAAGCACATCTCTGGGTGTGGAACTTTGCTGCAGCTGAGTCACTGATGTAATCCAACTCCTATATGAACCATTTGGGAAACTGAAATCCCTAAAGTTTATGGTTTCACTCACTGTTACCCAATTAGTAAATGGCAAATCAGTGGCTTATACCCATGTTTTTCTGAGATCAGTATAAGAGGGCAGAATAAGTACATCATGAATATAAACCTCTGTGAAATAATTCATGTGTCAAAAGATTTTACATTATATTAACTTTCTGGTTCTTAGTTGGGTCCCAAATTAACTGACTAATTCAAACATTCTGATTTTTATTCATCAAAGGATTATTTTTTTCTAGGCCTGGCTCTGTGCAAATTAGTGGGTATGTGTGATTATGCAACATATGGAGAACTTGAATGCATTCTGGGTGAGCTACTTTGTATTCCTTGTAATGCCACTCATTATTCTATTTGACTTTAATTGTGTTTTTAGTTGGATATGTGAAAGATTAATGATGCATTTAGTCTAAATCAAGACTTACAGAGATGTGAAGATAAAAAAGAGAATAGAGGTTATAATAGTTAAAGATTTTGTGTTTTCCCTTTGGAGAAACAATATCCTGAGGATTTTATGTGAAAAATTTTAAGTATATAGTCAATTTCCTGGTGGATGTGTTTCTATCCCATATCTTTGCCGTAAAGCTGATATTTTAACTCTGCCATCCTACTTGAAAATATATAGTGAGCTGTTGTGCAACGAGGGCCATTTTCCAGCTCAATGATGTGTTTTTAATTGAACAGAATGCGCTCATAATATTTGCATTGCTCTTGGTAGAAAAAAATATGCAACCTCACACTTTATACCTAATGAAATGCTAGTCTTTTCACAAAGAATTATGGGTTTAAGTCCTGGAGCAAGACTTTCTTATTCAATCAACTAAGAAAAAATGACAGGCTCTAAGTAGAAATGTAGCTAAGATTTAATCAACATATGCAGAAGATAAAGTAATATGAGGAGGCTAGATGTCTTTTTTTCATGTATTAAATAAATAGGTTTGAACTGATAATAATTATGGTAGTAATAATAATGAGTTTAATAATGTTATTATTGCTATTATTACTACTACTATTGGTAGTCTTGGTAGAAGTATTAACAGAAACAGAAGGAGCAAATATATATCTTTAGCACTGAAAGTATGCCAGGCACTCATAAGTTATTTATATGTATTAGTATATTTAAATGTTCACAACAATAATAATGGGCACTATTTTTATACCTATCATATAGATAATGGAAAATGAGGCGCAGAATTTAATCAAGTAACCCTTCTATTATGTTACACATTGGTAATTGAAATAAGACAGTGCGGCTACAGCCCATAGTAGTTTTTTTGGGGGGGGGCGGGGGGAGAGGATAATAGCGCTATTGAGATATAATTCATATAACAGAATATTCATTTATTTAAAGTATAGAATTCAATGGCTTTTATTATATTCAGTTCTGCAACCATCACCATAATCAATTTTAGAATATTTTCTTGATTGCAAAGGAAAGACCAAATCCTTTAACAGACTGGCCCCATTATTCTCCACACAGATTTGCCTATTCTACATGACATTTAAAATGAATAGTATCATGTAATATGTGGTCTTCCATGACTGGTTTCTCTCACTTAGCATAGTGTTATGAAGGTTCATCCATATTTAGCCTATATTAGCATGTTATTTATTTTTATTGTCTAATAATATTCCATTGCTTTAAAGACCATATTTTATTTATCAGTTCATAAGTTGATGGATATTTGAATTGTTTCTCCTATTTGGCTATTATGAATAATTTGGCTATGAATATTAAGGGCATAGTCTTTTAAAGGTTTTATATACCATTTAATAGTAGAATTACTTTTGCCAAATCATGTTTTTATTAAAAAATATATAGCAGTTCAAAATTGTGACTGAGCATACAATATCTAAACAAATGGCCAAAATTTTGTTTTTGGCTTCCTTACCTGAAAAAGAGAAATTCTACTTACTAATTGCACAGGTGAATTTTGTTAATTCTTGAAGCACTTACTGTATTTTATTCATTTTTTCTCCATATTATGCTCAATAAACATTGCTGTATGAATAAATTGATGTGAGAAAAATACATTTACCAGCAGTAGGCTATGTTCATCAAGAATAAATAATTTTATTTCAATTTTATCCTCTTCTTAATGACTGACCCACCTGGCTGAGCATAATAGAAAACTCTAGTCCAGCTATGGGAACCATTCCTGATATTTAGAGATAACATTACTTTTCTAAGGATTTTACTACCATCAAGTAACCACTTCCCCACCATTCTGAGGGTGTATATCTGAATTTCTTGAGTCCTGTGGGTTACCTTTGACCTTTGTGGTTTCAACTGAGAGGGTTTGTGATCCTCTGAGAATCTTCTACAGTGGTATGAAGGCTTTCAACAGACCTACCCATTTCCTTAGCAGATTACACTGTGTAAGGCAGATTATTAGAACTCCAGGTGATCCTCCTCGGTGTGCAGTATCTGGAATTGATATAAGTTATTTTAAATCCAGCATCCTGTCTAGAAGCACCCCTGGGAATCCATATATTCAGTGGGCTTTAGTCTCTTACCTCTAACGCAAACCTCTTTCTCCTAAGTGAATTATCATCTTGATTACTGACTCATTTTGATTTGTTGCACTTGATTCTTGTTCAGTTTCCGACTGTGACTTGGATTTTTTCCTGAGACCCAGACTCCTTAGTGGGATCTGTGATAACCAGCTAGACCTTAACTCCATTACTCTAAAAGTCATTTCTAGGTCTTTTTCTCTTCCAGCCACAGATTAAAGGATCCCAAATCTTCTCTTCTTATTGCATATGCCCCCTGCCAGATTATGACTGCCTTTATATCTGGACAATTCTGCTTCTGCCTCGCCAGAATGTTTGGAATTAAGTCAAGTTGTCACATACACTTCAACCTCTGAACTATGGAGGAGCATATCCAACACTTGCATGAACTGGTCTTAAATCCTGATCCTTCTCCTCTCTTAATATATTTCCTCTCCTCAGTTCTACACTGCGGTTCCACCATGCTTTCAGTTGAATCCCTACAAATTAAACTCTATCCCCTTACACGGTCCTTCTTTTTAATCAGGTGAGAGTGACAGACTCACTTATGATCATGTGACTATTCCAAAAGGTATTTTAACATTCATGTATAAAGGCGTATGCCTTTTTATATCCTAAAGATAACTAGTTAGGGCTTTAGACTATTTCAATGTATTACAAGCCAGCATCCTTATTTGTTTATTTAACATACATTTTCATTAGAGAAGTTGTAATCTTACAAAGCAATCATGCATAATGTACAGAATCCCATACAACACCCCTCCACCAACACCTTACATTGTTGTGGAACATTTGTTACAGATTATGAAAGAATATCATCACACTACTACCACTAACTATGGTCCATAGCTTACATTTGGTATTTTTATTATGGCCCCTATTATTAACACCATGCATAGCATTGTACATTTGTTATGGTTCAGGAGAGAATGTTCTCACATTTGTACTGTTTTCCACCACATGGTTCACTGTGTTATACCCTCTCTTTGTACAATTTATCCAATGTGTAGAATCAGTGGCTCTCATTTTCACCACAGAGTTGTGTAGTCATCGCCTCAGTAAATTTTTGAACATTTCCCTTAGTCAAAAAGAAAAAAATCCATTCCCCTATTATTGACACTTAGCACTGATATAGTACCTTCTTTGACACTGATGCAAGAATATCACAAAATTGCTATTAACTATAGTCCATAAGTTACATTGTTTGTATTTTTTCCATGCACTACCATATTCTTACCAACTTCTAAAACTGAAGTCCATTTGTTCTAGTTCATAGAAGATCATTCTTGTATTTATACTGTTAACCACTCTCCTCATCCACCACTGGGTTCATGATAATATTCAGTCCCTAGATTATTTTCTAGCTTTCTTTCAATTGACATTTACATCCCTGTAATACCCTTTTTAGCCACAATCCCATTTATAAACCAGCCATATAGGTTATACTCATAATAATGTGTTACCATCAACTCTCCATTCCCACACTTTTACAGCCAAGCTAATTGAAAATTCTACATGTGTTAAATATCAGTAAACCTTCACAGCCCTCATCCTACCTCCTAGTAACCTATAATCTCGATTTAACATCATGTGTTTATTATTTGTATTTAGTTCATATTTGTGAGACCATACAATATTTATGCTTTTCATATGGCTTATTACACTCAGCATAATGTCTTCCAGGTTCATCCATGTTATCATCTGTATCCGAATTTCATTTCTTCTTACAGCTGCATAGTATTCCGTAGTAGGTATATATTACATTTTCTTTAGCCACTCATCAGTTGATGGACACCTGAGTTGTTTACAGCTTTTGACAATTATGAATAACATTTCTATGAACATCATTGTGCAAATGTCTGTTCATGTCACTGTTTTCAGTTCTTCTGAACATATTCCTATTAAAGGGATTGTCAGATCATAAGATAGTTCTATATTTAGCTTCCTGAGGAACTGCCAATTCTTTCTTTCACAGAGGCTACACCATTCTGCATTCCCACCAACAGTGAAGAAGTATTCCTATTTCTCAACATCCTTTCAAGCACTTATTGTTTTCTTCTTCTTCTTTTTTTTTTAATAAAAAAAATTAATAATTCTATGAGGTGTGAGATGATATCTCATTGTCGTTTTTATTTGCATTTCCCTAATAGCTAGTGATATTGAACATTTTTCATGGGCTATTTTGCCATTTGTATTTGCTTTTGGGAGAAATTGTCTATTTAAGTCTTTTGCCCATTTATTAGTTGGATTGCTTGCTCTTTTATTTTTGAGTAGTATTATCTCTTTATAGAGCATGGAAATGAAACCCTGATCAGTTAAATAGTTTCCAAATATTTTCTCCCCTTGAGAGAGCTGACTTTTCACCTTCTTGACAAAGACCTTTGAATTACAAAAGTGTTTAAGTTTGAAGAGTACCCATTCATGCATTTTTTCTTTCATTGCCCATGATTTTGGAGTCAGATTTAAGAAACCACCACCTAACACCAGATCTTGAAAATGTTTCCCTACATTTTCTTCTAGGAGTTTTATGGTTCTCACTTTTATACTTAGGTCTTTGATCCATTTTGAGTTTCTTTTTGTATGAAGTGTGAGATAGGGGTTCTCTTTCTCTCTTTTGGATACGGCTTTCAAGTTCTCCCAGCACCATGTGTTGAGTAGACTGTTTTGACCCACCAGGTTGGGTTTGACAGCCTTGTCAAAAATCACTTGACCATAGATGTGAGAGACTGTTTCTGAACCATCAATTCTGTTCCAATGGTCTATGTGTCTATCTTTATGCCAGTACCATGCTGTTTTATCACTGTAGCTAGGTAATATGATTTAACATCTGAAAGAGAAAGCCATCCAATTTCATTATTCATATTTTAAGATTTTTTTGCTACCTTTCTAAATAAATTTGATAATTAGGTTTTCCATTTCTTTTAAAAAGGCTGTTGGAATTTTTATCGGGATTGCATTGACTCTGCATATCAATTTGGGTAGAAGTGACATCCTAATGATATTTATTCTTGCAATCCATGAACACAGAATATTCTTGCATTTGTTTAGATCTTCTTTGATTTCTTTTAAAGTTTTACAAATATAAGTGCTTTGCATCCTTGTTTAAGTTGATTACTAAATACTTGATTCTTGTAGTTGCTATTGTATTTGGAATTTTTTCCCAACTTCTCCATAGATTACTCATTATTAGTGTATATTACACTACTTTTTAAAAAATATTAATCTTGTATCCTACCACTCTGTTGAACTCATTTATTAGTTCTATAGCTTTGTTGCAGATTTTTTGGGATTTTCTAGGTATAGGATCATATCATCTGTGAATAGCAAAAGTTTTAATTTTTCCTTTCCAACTTGGATGCCTTCTATTCCTTTTTCTTCCCTTATTGTTCTCACTAGAATCTCTAGCACTATATTGAACAACAGTGATGGCAGTGGCATCCTTGTCTTGTTCTTGATTGCAACAGGATAATGTTCAGTCTTTCACCATTGAGAACAATATTAGCTGTGGGTTTTTCATATATGCCCTTTATCATGTTGAGAAATTTTCTTTAAATTCCTATCTTTTAGAGTATTATATTTTGTCAAATGCATTTTCTGCATCAATTGAGATGATCATGGGATTTTTCTTTGATTTATTATTGTGGTGTATTATGCTGATTGATTTTCTTGTGTTGAACCACCCTTGCCTGCCTGGGATAAAACCCACTTGATCATGATTGTCTAATGTGTTGTTGAATTCTATTAGCAAGTATTTTGTTAAGAATTATTTGCATCTGTGTTCATTTGGGAAATGGGTCTGTAATTTTCTTTATTTGCAATATCTTTATCTGGCTTTGGTATTAGGGTGATATGGGCTTGATAGAATGAGTTTGATAGCTTTACTTCTTGTTCAGCTTTATGGAAGATTTTGAGTAATACTGGTATTAAATTTTCTTTGAATGCTTGGTAGAATTCACCTGTGAAGCCATCTGGTCCTGTGCTTTTCATTTTGGGGAGTTGTTTGATGCCTGTTTCCATCTCTTTACTTGTGGTTGGTTTGTTGAGGCTTGATATTTTTCTAGGGTAAGTGTAAGTTGTGCCTTTGTTCCTTGGAATTTTTCTACTTCATCTACATTGTCTAGTTTGTTGGACTACAGTAGTTCATAATATCCTTTTAGGAGCTCTTTTATTTCTGTGGGGTCAGTAGTGATGTCTCTGTTTTCTTTTCTGATTTTATTTATTTGCAACTTCTCTCTTTTTTTCTGTGTCAGTTTACCTGAGGGCTTGCCAATTTTGTTAATCCTCTCGAAGAACCAACATTTGGTTTTGTTAATTCTCTCTATTTTTTTTTTCTCAATTTCATTCATTTCTGCTTTGATCTTTGTTATTTCTTTCTTTCTGCTCGCTTTGGGAATTGTTTGCTATTCTTATTCCATTCCTTGAGGTGTGTAGTTTTGTCATTGATTTTAGCTCTTTTTATTTTTTTTAAATGTAAACATTGGCAGTCATAAATTTCCCTCTCAGCATTGCCTTGACTGCATCCCATATGTTTTGGTATATTTGTTCTCATTTTTATTCATTTCTAGGTATTTACTGATTTCTCTTACAGTTTCTTCTTTGACCCACTGATTGTTTAAGAGTGTGTTATTTAATCTGCATATATTTGTGACTTTTCCCTTTATCAGTCTGTTACTGATTTCCAACTTCTTTCCATTATGATCAGAGAAAATGCTTTGTATGATTTTGATCTTTTAAAATTTACTGAGATATTCTTTGTGAAACAAAATATGGTCTATCCTAGAGAAAAATCCATAAGCATTTGAGAAGAATGTATATCCTGCTGTTTTGGGGTGCAATATTCTATATATGTCTGTTAGGTTTACTTAATTTATCATATTGTTCAAACTCTGTGTTTTTATTGATCTTCTGCCCAGATGTTATATCCAATGATGAGAATGGTGTATTGAAGCCTCCAATTAATATTGTAGAGCATCTTTTTCTCCCTTTAGTTTTGCTAGTGTTTGCCTCACGTATTTTGGGTCATTCTGGTTAGGTGCATATACATTTATAATTGTTATTTCTTCTTGATGAATTGCCTCTTTATTATTATATAATGTCCTTCCCTGTCTCTAATAACAGCTTTCCTTTTAATGTCTATTTCTTCTGATACAAATGTAGTTTCTCCAGCTTTTTTTTTTTTTCCTTTGGTTACTGCATGCATGGAATATCTTTTTCCAGTCTTTCAGTTTCAATCTATTTGCTTCCTTGAGTCTAAAGTAAGTCTCTTGTATACAACATATGGATGGCTCATATTTTCTTATCCATTCTGCCAGTCTGTGTCTCTTGATTGGGGAGTTTAATCCATTAACATTCAATGTTATTACTACTGTAAAGACAGTTCTTACTTCACCCATTTTGACCTTTGGGTTTTTATCTGACATATCTTATTTTCACCACTCTTTTTATACTTGCAGTTACTTTTACTGATATGAACTTCATTTCTAGATACTCTTTCAAGCCTCTCTCTCCCGTCTTGTCTTTTCTGACTGTAGCACTCACATATTTCTGGAAAAGCCTATACTTTCATTACAAATTCTCTGTTTCTCTTATCTGTGAATATTCTAAACCCACCTTCATTTTTGAAAGACAATCTTTCTGGATACAAGATCTTGGCTGGCAGTTTTTCTCTTTCAGTGTCTTAAATGTATCATACCACTGTCTTCTTGCCTCCCATGATTTCTGATGAAAAATCAGCACTTAATGTTATTGGGCTTCCTTTGTATGTGATGAATCACTTTTTCTCTTCTTGCTCTCAAGATTCTTTACCTTTGGAATTTGATATTCTGATAAGCATGCATCTCAGAGTAGGTCTGTTCAGATTTATGTCGATGAGAATATGTTGTGCCTCTCGCACACAGATATCTATGTCCCTCAATAAGCTTGGAAATTTTTCTACCATTATTTCTTCAAATATTCCTTCTGCCTCTTTTCCCTTCTCTTCTCCTTCTGGGGCAGCAATGCCATGTATGCTTGCATGTCTCTTGCTGTCATTTAGTTGCCTAAGACCCCATTCAATTTTTTCTGTTATTTTTTAATCTTTTCTTCTGTGAATTCACATTTGATGTTCATGTCCTCAAGCTCACTAGTCATTTCTTCTGCCTCTTCAAATCTGCTGTTATAGGCCTCCAATGTATTTTTAATTTTCATGTATTGTGCTTTTCATTCTCACAAGGTCTGATATTTTTCTATGTATGTTTTCATATTCTTCTTTGTGCTCACTCAGTGTCTTCTTAATATCCTTAATCTCATTAGCCACTCATTGAATTTATTAAGAAGATTTACTTGAACATCTACGATTAGTGGTCTCAACTCCTTTTTATCATCTGGAGAGTTATATTTTCCTTTGACTAGGCCATATCTTTCTTTTTATTGGTATGGAAAGTAATTTTTTGTTGGTGTCTCAGCATCAAATTTACTAGATATACTTATTCTGGGTGTAGTTTGTTTCTTTCATTTAAGGCTTTCTATTTGATTGGCTTTGTGCTATACCCCATCTTTGATACATTGTTCAACTTAATTTGAAAAATTTTTAAGGTTTGTGTTTAGTCAATCTGAATTTTTTTCAAATCCTTTTCATCTGTTTCTTGCCTTTTCTCCCTTGCTGGTTGTGGAGTAGGAGTTGAGGATGCATTTGGTGCTGTAATCCATGGAGGCTGAAGCTGCCCACATTGTCCCAGGAACCAAAATGAAGCTTTTTTCTCCTTTTCCCCCTTCCAGGGGTGGGAATGAAACCACAGGTGTGGACAACAACCTAAGCCATGCAGGTCAAAACTAACTGTAGGTTACCAGGCAGAATGATGAAGCTCTGGCCACCCTCTTCCCTTGTCAGGGGCAAGGATGGAGCCACAGATGTGTCCAACAATCTAGTTCATGCTGGCTGAAAGCAGCTGCAGTTGCCTGGAGAGGTCAAGGGAGCATAGTCTCTCCTCCTGCCCTGTCAGTGGCAGTGATGGAGACACTGCTATGACCACTTATCTAGTCTATGTGAGCAAAAAGTGGCTGCAGTTGCCCAGACAGGCTGAGGGAGCACTGTCCCTTCTGCCCTTTCAGGGGTAGGGATGGAAACATAGAATTGCCCAACAATTTAGTCTGTGCATTTCAAAAGAACCTGCAATTGCCCAGAGTGTTTGAGGATACACTGCCCCCCTCCTGTCCTATCAGGGGCAGGGATAGAGCCACGGATGTTCAATAATCCAGTCCATACAGGCTCAAAGCATCTGCAGTTGTCCAGAGAGGCTGGAAAACACCTCCCCTCTCCTATCCTAGCAAGAGGTGGAATAGAGCCACATGCACAATCCAGTCTATGTGGGTTGAAATTGGCTGCAGTTACTCAGACAAGTGTAGGGAATACTGTCCATTCTGGCCTTTCAGAGGTGAGGATAAACCACAGGATTGCCCGACAATCTAATCCTTGTGGGCTGAAAGTGACTACAATAGCTGGGAGAGGCAGGAGAAGGTCTCCCCAGCTTCCTCCTTGCCAGTGGTCAGGCTGGAGCCTACGTTAGGTTTGCAATCCAACCTCGGTGGAAAGACGTCAGTCTCTACCTTCATGTGGTTTTCAATCAGCCTGTTTCCCCCATGTGTGAGCAGAAATGGAGGCTATTGACCTCTTTCTGACTTGAACAGTTTCAAACTTTAGCTGTTTTTAGGATTAGACTTTACCCAGATGAATTTACTAATGAGTAGTTGAAGTCGGTGCCCAACTATCTCTTCCTTCCCCATTTTTTGGAAATGTAGCTTCCAACTCCAGCTGGCTTGTTCCACCAACAGAAGATGGGTACCAGTGTCCGTGGCATGGAGCGCTGTTCTCACGAATTTTCACTACAGATGAGCAGTCTCCTCGTTCAGTCTTCCAAGTATTTTACAGGATGCTCTTCTGGTTTCCTGGGCCCCCCAAATGTGTGCTTTAGATAGCTCTGGGTGATTACTAACTCGCTGCAGAGTGAGCAGACTCTTAGAGCTGGTAACTCTGCCATCATCTTGTCCCTCCTCTATTTGTTTTAATTAGTAGCTTCACCTTATATTTAATAACAAATATTTGAGAATCAAATATTAGTTTTAATGATTGAAAATTGTATCCTTCATGACTGCTAGAAGAATATTTGTCTTAAAAATACTTTGATCTTTATCTTCTTCAAGATTTAGGCAATTTTTAAAATCTCAATTCACACTAATTAATTAAATGTGTATGAGCATGTGTTTATTTCTTTAGCCCTTCAATATTTTCTTTTCCTTTAGTTTCCTTCACCTGTACTCCAATGGAAATTAGTAGTAACATCGGTTAGTATTAATAATATTAATAATATTATTATTTTTTATAATAATATTAAAAATCTATTGAAGTTAAACAGATTTAGTTTATAGTTATGTAATTTTCAGCAACTTAATCTCTTTGAATCAGTATATTCATCAGAAAGATAAGGATAATAAAATCTATCAGGTAAAATTATTGTGAGACTTATAAATAATTCATATATTAACTAGTATAATGCCTGGCCCCCTTATGAAAATAGACACTAGCTTATTAATGCATTGGTATTATGCATGTGTATTTTATTAAAATATCATTGTAGTATTGTTTTCTAAGGGTATTGCTTATAGAAAGAGAATCCAGTAGAGAATGTCTTACCCTAAACTTTTATTTATTTATTTATTTATTTAAACTTTAATTAGTTTGCCAAAGTTAATGACAGACCCTTTCTTGGTTCAAATTAGCAAATACAAAAAAATATTTATTTTGTGACCTGGAAGTGACTTGCTAGGTAGTATTTCTGTTTTCCAGATTTTTCCTACAATTTTGCAAGGTATAGAGTTTACCTTTTTATAGTCAGTAAGAACATTTTTAATTAAGCAGTGATGTACTTACACATTTTCAACATTCTGTGAGTGACACACTCAATAAAGTTTAAGTCTACTTGGTATTAGTATGATAATATCACCTTGATGAGTAGTATATAGAGAAGAACTAAGTCAAATAGGCATTCTTTTATGGAAAATAATCTAAACACAGTGTCTCTAAACACTGGCAATTAAAAGCATATATCTCACAGATTTTGTTGCTCTTGTGAAACAGCATGGTGCCAAAATTTGAAAAGCAGCTCTGCAGAAATATATTGAACTAATGGTATAGAAGATTTGTATCTCACTGTACACAGTCTGTTCTCCATGGCTTTTAAGTGGTGCTGAAACTCCACAGTTGTATATTTTTCAAATAAATTGGTAGAGCTATTGTGGCAATGGGATTTGACAGAAAAAAACATTCATTTCTTTTTAATTCAGGTTGCATTGCTGTGCTGTCTATTTCATTTTCTTGAACTCTTTCACTGAGTCAGTCAGATTATAAAGTCAAAATATAAATAACTAAATAAAGATGATTTAGGACATTCAACAATTCTAGAAAAATAAGCTCATATGAAATAGATTTTTCTTTCTTTCATGTGTTTAACTGTCTGACTAGCCAACATGCAGGTTAGTTTCCTGGTTCCTTCAACCTGCATCATTTTTAGCCCTTTAGAGGGCAGAACTCTCTAATTTTCTACCTTGGTTCAATCTTTACTTTCAAATATCAGACTGGTAATTGTTTCAAGATTAGGTATAAAGTAGCAAAACAAATGAACAATTCTCAAGAACTTGAGAAGAAAACACTTATTTTTAATATTGGACATTTTTGTTCAGTGCTTTGAGGGATTCTTTTCCCCCTTTTTTCAGAATTTTAATTCTAGATTCTTCATTTTAAAGAAAATGAAGAATCATTTTGATCATTCCATTAAATGATCATAAAGTCACTTTAGGAATGATGCATTTAGGATCTGAAAGACTACTTTCTCACAAGAAAGCAAATTTTACCTCTCTGTTACATCAGGTGTGAAATTGTCAACTCTCCAAATGCAGAAATTTCACTTATTTATTAGTCATCTATGGAGTGGTAGATTCTGTCTTAGGCACTGGGAATTTAACACTATCCTAGGCACTGGAATTAAACAATGAGAAAATTAGGAAAAATAAACTCTATTCTCTTGGATTTTACAATCTACTAGGGGTAGAGAGAAAATCAATAAAAAATACATGTTTGTTGCATGTTAGGTGGTACTAAGTGCTGAGTAGATAACAACATATATGGGGGATAAAGCATGTGAGTGCATGTGTTGATGTGCATACAGGCAATTTTTATAGAGATTGTGGTGACATTTTTTAAAGACCTGAAGGAGGTGAGGGAAAAACTCATGTGAATATAGCATATTTCTAACTACAGGGAATAGTAAGTAAAAAGACCTTGCAGTAAGCACAGACATTCCCTCTGCTCCATACCAGTCCTTCCTACTATTTAATGAACTTCTAGCTTATTATTTTTTCTTCAGTGGAACATCCTTTATTTTGCCTCTGATACGATGACTTACTTATCTTTTAACATTGCAAAAATATCTTATGAATGTTGTATTGTTCATGTCTACCATCTTTTTTCATATTAGTGTGTATTGATATATTAGACCAATTCAGCAACAATTGAAATAATCAGTGAATGGTCCATATTTTTGTTTGTGCATTTAAGTACATCCTGTTATTGCTAAAAACTGTCATATATTCATATGGTCCTTTTTTATTGTTTTCATTCTCTCCAACTCTTCCCTCTCCTACTTTACATAGAGCCACTGCATTACTGACACGTACCATAGCCAGTTCCTCTTATTTCCCAGAGGAGCCTGAGGAGGAAAGAAAGGCACATTGAGTGTCTGTCAAGGTCCACACTGCATTTAACTCTTGCTCTTCAACATTTCAGTTCCTTTAAAATTATCAGTTCATTTCAAATTGTTAAAGTGTCAACTACATGGTCTCTGAGTGTATATATGTGTGTTTGCCTATTCTTTCTGTAAAAGTCAAAATGATAAAATTCAGTAAACCAAAAATTAGTGACATGGGATCTCTGCCTCCTTTAACTAAATAAATGTGTCTGCACATATTCCACATGAAGTCCCATCAGTCAATAATAATACTTATAAAGGATAATATATTGTATAAACTGGGACACTTTTGAGAACGTATGGGACACTGTTTAGTTTCTAGCTGCTAAAATAAATACCACACAATGGGATGGCCTAACAATAGGAAATTATTGGTTTACAGATTCAGAGGCTAGAAGACTTGCTTCCTAAGCAGAGAATTCAGTTGAGCATATGCAAGACTTTTGTCTTACGGAAGTGTGAGATAATAAATCAATGTTGTTTTTTTTTTAATTGATGAGTATTTTAAAAATAGACTTTCTTTGGAGCAGTTGTAAGTTTACAGAAAAATTACACAGAAAGAACCGCTCTCACAGTTTCCCCTAATATTAACATCTAGCATTAGTGTGGTACATTTGGTACAATTGATGAATCAATACTGATACATTATTATTAACTAAAGTCCATAGGTTACATTAGGGTCTACTCTATGTTGTACAGTTCTAAGGATTTCAATAAAGGACTAATATCATGTTTCCACCAACAGAATATCAATCAGAATAAATTTACTGCCCTAAAACTCCCTTCTGCTCCACTTTCACCACCATCCTTCCCCTTCCCCACTAAACCCATGGCAATCACTGATCATTTTGCTATTTCTATAATTTTGGCTTTCTTAGACTGTTATATATTTGGAATTATAGAGTATGCAGTCTTTTGAAGCTGAGTTTTTTCACTTAGCAATAAATATTTGGGATTTCTGCACGTCTTTCATGGCTTGATAGCTCATTTCTTTTTATCACTAAAAAATGTTCCATCACATGGTTGTGCTACAGTTTATCCATTTACCTATCAAAGGACCATCTTGGTTGCTTCCAGTTTGTTTTCAATTATGAATAAAGTTGTTGTAAACATCCATGCACACATTTTTGTGCGGACATACATTTTCAAATCATTTAGGTAAATACCTAAGAGTGTAATTGTTGGATGGTATACTAAGCCTATGTTTAGCTTTGTAAGAAACTGTCAAACTACCTTCCAAGGAGATTGTGACATTCAACAGTGAATGAGAGTTCCTGTTGCTCCACTTCCTAGCCAGAATTTTGTGTTGCAAGTGTTTTGGGTTTTAACCATTTTAATAAGTGTGTAGTAGGATTTCATTGATGTTTAATTTGCAATTCCCTAATGGCACATGATATTGAATATCTTTTCATGTGCTTATTTGCCATAAAAATATTTTCTTTGGTAAAGTGTCTGTTTAGATTTTTCCCCATTTTTTAAAATTGGGTTGTTTATTTTCTTATTGTTGAGTTTTAAGTGTTTATTGTATATTCTGGATATAAGTTCATATCCTTTGTTTATTTTAGAAGTAAGTTCTTTTTCAAATATTTGCTTTGCAAATATTTTCTCTCAGTTTGTGACTTCTCTTTTCATTTTTTTAAATTGTCTTTTGAAGAGTGGAAATTTTTCATTTAAATGAAGTAAAATTTGTCATTTCTTTTCTTTCTTGTATCATGCTTGTGTGTCGTATCTAAGAAGTTGTCGCCAAACTCAAGGTCACTTAGATGTGACAAAATAAATAATCTCTGTACATAAAAGATAACAGATCTTAACATGATGAAAGACACAATGCAAAAAAATTATCTTTTGTATTTTATTTGTTATTTTTCATTATTATTTTTAAATTATGTTTATTTATTTATTTATTGACTTAGATTTCCAGGGTGTTTTGGATTGCAGAAGGATCACAACTATGGCAGGGGAGGATCACTGTTGCAGGGTGCTGGTGGTGGAGGGAAGTGTGGGAAGGGTTGCACCTGGGGCATGCCTCTATGGAATATGAATATGTTCAAGTGGTCATGGGGTGTTGTCTCAGTGTGTGGAGACCAAAAAAATAACCGAAAGAATATTGAATTCCCATCCTGGAGAGTCCTGCTACTTTCTTTAATTAGTGGCAAGAATCCCTAGACTACATAGGCAGTGCCTAGTGAAAAAGGATAGGCCAATATGCTAGGCCTTTGGTATTGCTGAACTTTTGAACCGCATTCTTGTGAAATTGAAACTTAGCCTAGTACTATATATTGCCTAAGAGTTGCCTCCTGAAAGCCTACTTGTTGCTCACATGTGGCCTCTCTCTAAGCCAAACTCAGCACATAAACTCATTATCTTCCCCCTGGTGTGGCCCATGACTCCTGGAGGTGAGCATCCCTGGAACTGAGGGATTACTACCAAGCACCAACTAGCGATGCATTTGGAAAAAGGCCTTGACCAAAAGTGGGAAATATTAAATACAAATGAGTTTTTATGGCCAAGAGATTTCAAAGTGAGTTGGGAGGTCATTCAAGAGGTTATGCTTATACACATCTCAGGATTATCTCATTGACTGCCACAGTAAACATTGCCTCAAACACGGGGACTTCTGATGGCTCTATAGACATCTAGACACAATAGGCAGGGCAGACAAACTCAGGAATTTGGCACCCCATCAGTGGAACTTACCTTGAATATATGATAACCCATCCCCCAATGTATCAGAGTTAGACTCATTTATAATTTCCCTATACATGCCACTTATGCCCCTTTTATTTGAACCTATAATTAAAACTATACCTGTTAAATGTATGTCCCAGAGACTTAAATCTTCCAACTGTTCATATGCTGATTGAGCCCTGATCTCAGCAAAGTTGGAGCCAACACCTACTCGCAAGTTCATTAGACCCACTCAAGACAACTAACAAAATGATGATGATGGACAATGCCCATCCCCCCAAAACACAGAGTCTCTACAACTACAAGCAAGACAGTTTCATCCATCGGCTCCATGGGATCTTAGCCCCCTGTCATTAAGAGGCAGAGTGAGCTTCATCAGCCTCAAATACTCAAGACTGAGGAATGAACAAACATAAGGGGATAATGCAAATATGGACTAAAGTGGACTGAATATTATTGTAGTAATGAAATAACTTAAAACACTGATATAAAGGCAGTGGTCACCAGAGGTTCTGGGGGGAGGGAGAGGGAAGAATATGTGTAATATGGGGCTATTTGGGGACATTGGTATAGTTCTGCATGGCATTGCAATGATGGATATACCGTACATTATACATTTTGTCAAAACCTATAAAATAGGGTGGTGCAAAGTGCAAACCATAATGTAAACTATAGACCATGGTTAATAGCAATGCTTCATTATGTGTTATATTATAACAAATGCACTACATTAATGAAAGATGTTAATGAGGAATAGTGTGGGAGGTGGAGGTATATTGTAATTCCCTATATTTTCAATGTAACATTTATGTAATCTAAAGCTTCTTTAATAAAAAAAAATAATAAATGTTCAAAGTAATACATCCATATACTTAAATAAGAAAAATAAATAAATAATTAAATAAAATGGTGCTAAAAGGCTTATAAGGAAAAAAAAACACACCTAGATTGCTAAATTTGTGGTAATTTGCTGTACAAAAAGTAGAAAGCTAATACAAGTTCAAAAAAATTGCAGATTAGAGATTAATGAATGTTAAGGTTTCTAGTAAGCACTTACTTTCTGTAGAAAAATGGAAGAAAATAATTTCACAATTTTTAGGAGCAGGAAGACACAATTCATTATGTTTTTGTTTGTTTTATTTTTAGATCACATTACAGTTTACAAAGCACTTTCACAAAGGTGATTATACTAGAACCACAAAAAGTCATAATGACTAAGACAAGAATACATTAATGTCCCCAAATTATACTATTGTTATAAGATATATAGTCCCTAAAAGGATAAGGAATTTGGTCAGGCAGAAGTTAAGAGAAAAAGAAGGTGCCCAAAGAACTTCTGCCCAGGGATTGAAACCGGGACCTCGTATGTGAGGGACTGGCACTCAACCACTGAGTCACATCAGTTCCCCTGAGTTGATTTTTTTCATTTGTTTGTATGTTTGGTTTCTCGTCTGTTTTTTTAGGAGGCACTGAGACCAAACCCAAGACCTAACTGGAACTGGGGAACGAACCCAGGACCTACCATGTGGGAACCAGGCACTCAACTTCTTGAGCCACAACTATTCCTCCCAAATAGGTTCCTAATTCCAAGTCTCTTGCTCATGCACTATTTACAACATACATGCCTTTCTACATCAATGGAAAAATAAAAGTATGTAGCAGTAAAAACCAATATATTTAATGTCTAAACTAATTATTTAGTCCATTTACTGAGAAAAATGGGAAAATCAATACATTGCATCAGGACACTGTGGGGACTTCAATACACAGTTAGTAGAAGGATATTTTTTAAAAATCCACTTTTGTCTGTCATAGGGCATTATTCTTTAATCACCATGCCTTGAAAAACTCATTATTCCTTCTGTTTTCAAGAGTTTACCCTTGTTCTTTCCATTAACTAAAGTGTTTGTCTCTTGCTTATCTTCCCTATTAAAATGTAAGTTTATGATAGCAGTAATTTTATCCATCTTATTCTTTGTTTCATTGGTGCCTAGAAATATAACTAACATATAATGGATGCTAAATATCATATTGAATATCAAATAAATGATTGTATACATCCAACTGTAGTACATAAATAATACATATTAAGGAAAAATATAAATAACCATTGGGAAAATGAATCCAAAACATAATAATTCCCTAGAAATTTTTGGAATGAAAGGAAAATTCCATACTCTAAAAGTTTTAAAATGTTTAAAAAAATAGGCGTAATTAGAATAGTAAAGTGGATTCATGTGACTTATTCAATAGCTCACTTTTACTTAAAATTGATTGTTGTTTTAAGCAAATGATTTTATTAAATTAGATCCAGATTTATTAATTTGTTGCTCACTGATGTGGCATTTTTGGACCAGGAAATACTGAATATCCCTTTGATTTGTCTATATTGATAAAGAAGACATAATAAACTAACATGTTCATTGAAAATCCCCATTATTAGATAACACTTGAATAATCAAAATGATGTGTTTGTAAAACAACAAAAATAACAATGGCTAGGAATTAACGTGATTAATGAATAAGAATCTTTGAATTACAGGCTGGTAACCATAGTTGGTTGCTCTCTTTGCAGATTTTATCAGAATGGGTCAGTCAACATTCCTGCAGCTAATACAGTTACTTCTGCAAAATCTGAGATCCACTCAAGGGGAGCTAATAGCTATAGGTTCACTAAGGTCAGTATTATGTGGTTGGTTGACAGCCCACCTTTAACTAAATCTGTGAATCTAAAGTCTTAATTATGAACTTGATGCCTAATGACTATAGGCTTACAGGTCAAGAGAAAAAGAGGAAATAAATGTTCTAGATCATTAATTGTTTACACCTGATTATCAACAGAGAACAATATTCAACCAATGAGATAGTGATGAACATTTCCTCAATTAGAAAAAAGCTCACTGAATTCTCCTCTATAGGTACCAGTTTTGTAAAAATCAATGCATAAATAAAATAACTAAGTCAGAACATTATATATTGATGTTATAGAAATAGCCAAATCAGCTACTCAGAGTATAGGAGTCCTCATTAAATGGCACATTTTCACATTTAAAGAAAGTGGCAAAATAACAGTCAAAGATGCTGGATGTCATGCACTGCCAAAGGTGAGACAGTCAAGAGAAGAGAACCAAAAGAAAAGTATTAACAATCATGAAGGTAAGAAAGTGGTAATAAATTCTTTCATTCTGGAATTTCATCTACCCAACAGAAGGTAAGAATGAACTACTAAGAAATAATTCATCAGGTGATCAGAACTTCAACACTCTGCTATCTGTGGCATATGATATCTCATATTACTCATTCTAAGAAATTATTTGTGGTACCCTAGGAATGACTAAGGATACAATTACTTTGTACTAAAATTACCTTATTATGGGAATTTTCCAAATAATGATTTTTTAAATATGAATCAGCATATCAAACAATCAAGACTGCTTTGGAGTTATTTGCTAATTAAACAGACACCCTGGAGATAACCTACATTCCTTTATCTAGCAATCATCAGCTTGCCCATGGATGACATATAAGTTCTTTATAATTCTGAGTGCTTGTCTAATTGGTGAATGCTGGGTTTGTGGAGGGTATTTCAAGACCACAGTTGTAGTGGGGGAAATAACAGCGTGATGAAAGATCACATGGAGAAATGAGAAATGGCATATTTTAAAAGCTGGGTCATCATATTTGAATTACCATACTGAGATTAACCTAAAAATTTCCCTGACTGGAGGGAATTGAAGGAATACTTCAATGAAACAAAGGATATTTCTTCTCTTTCTTTAAAAATCATGCTCAGAAAGTCCATTTGAATGTAAGCTGAGGATATACATATCTTAGTATATATGATGCCCAGACCTCATGCTAATATTTTCTAAGTTTCAGAGAATCAAGTCAGACTTTTATTTTCTAAATTCAGTTATACATATTTTGACTGCTGAAAAGGGGATCTCTCTACTTCAAATTTGTGTTAGCGATTTGTTGTTCAGAATTGACAATGTCAGTTCCAGCATGGATTTTTAACATAAACTCAATAGATTAGTTCATTTCTTCATTTGATATCACCAAACAGATGCACAACACTGCCTTAGGTAATGGGAAAATAGTGCTTGTGTATAGACAAAGCCCTAGTTGTAAGATAGTATGATGAGAGCCCAGGTGGTATTTGAGCACATGAGAGGAATCTCTAACTCCTCAGGTATGTAATATTGCATGCACAAATCAGTAAGGGCTAATCATTGAAAGGAGACATTGACAACGCAAATTGCTTCTTTTTATTTTTGTCTTTTTAGATGGTATAAACACTCATTTATGGGAATAACTGAATAGTAAATCATGTAACTGATATTACAAAATTTGTATTTAATATTATGTTAACACAAATCAATTGATCTAAAAGTAGGAGAATATTAGTGGCATATAAAAGTACATAAACTTTATCAAATAGTTCCCCTGTGTTAGCTCATATTTGTTTAATATTTTACAAAAACAAACAAACAAAAAAACATAACTGCAGGTGTGGATTCCTCAATACATACAAAATCCCAGAACACTGAATTTAGCATACTTTTTTTAGATCAAAACTTCCATGTTGCATTCATGGAAAATGTTGAAAAGATGACTCTATTAAACTTGCAACATGAGGTACACTCTTTACTAAATTGTAACTATTCAGTTTCTATTTTCCAAATACAAAGCAAACATCATCATGAGAGCACAATTCTTATTTCTTATTCACTAGCATTAGCTCTAATTTATAGCCTGACGGTGATTTAAAATTTACCCTAACTAATTGAATAACTTTCTGGAGAATCTGTGGACAACACTACTAAAAATAAATGTTTAAAAGTATTTTTAAGTGAAAATTGGGGGTGGGGCTGCATAGGTGGTAGCCATTAAATTATTCCTCATTCCTGTTTTTTGAAAAGTCAAAGTTATGTAGAATAAAAATGTATCACAAAAAATAGAAGCCTCTTATTCTTATATCACCTGCTATAAAAATTTTTAAAACATTTCCACTGGGAAGGAAAAATGATCCTATCTTTTGACCAAAAGAATTCTAGTTGATGAGATGTATAGATTAGTTGAGGTATTGTAAATTTGAGTAAGGCCAGGAAACCCTCTTTGATTTTGGGTCAAATTCATGAATTTGTTAATGCATTTGATTTTGTAGAGACTTATTAGAAAGAAATGAATAGGCTTCTTGGTTAAAACACAATGTGATATTATAAAACATTAATAAGAAACCTTATCACTACATAGCTTATTTGGTGTCTAATTGCAACGTTGTACTAAAACTTTCCATGATTTGATACATGCTTCTGTTTTAAATATAAGCTTATTGTTTTAAATGTTTTAAAATGGAGAAACTTGAAATCAAGTGGTAGAAACACGTCGCTAAACTCTTCATGAGCCCTTTATATATGGTAAAGAAGAGAGCTGGAGAGGAACAAGGCCAGTGGAATCATTTAGCCTTTATTTCTCCAGGTAATGATTATTACCTATGCTATAGCACTTGTAATTAAATTCAAAGACCACTGGGAATCATAATCCATTTAATTACAAACTGAAGAAATGGAGCATAAGAAATGAGATCACCTCGACCACCTAGCTAAAGCTGAGAAGACAAGAGGGTATGATGAAGTTTTATCATGCCTTACGTATTTTCTGTCCACACTGCCTCCTCCACCTACTTAGCCGGCGGGAGTTTTCAGATTAACTGATGACCAAACTTAAAAGTTTGCAGTACACTCTATTAGAAAGTCTGCATTCCATTTGTATTGTTTTCTGCAAATTTTTTCGCCATTTGAAAATATTAAAACTAGTCCATCTAACAGGCTGTCACTGGAATTGAAAAAAAGCATCATTTGTTGAGATTTAGGTAAGGAAATTGAAATTGTCAGCAAATATAAAAATGTATTTTGCTGTAAGTCCCCATTTTGATGTTTTGATAAATGTGTTTTTATTCAATTACTTATCTTTGTGTCATCAATTCTGAATTGTTTTCATTGCATACAATATTTTATCTTCTACAATTTGCATGATGTAACATCTTTAAAAGTTCCCTTTCCATGCCAGAATTATTTTCACACAGTCAGCTTCTATAGAATATGCACACAAAAATTAACTAAGCAAATTATTAGTCTATATTTGCAAGGATTACTGAAGCCTTCTCTAACTGCTTGATCTTTTTTTTTTTAAGATTTATTTATTTATTTATTTATCCCTCCCTTGCTGCTTGTGCTTGCTGTGTTCACTTGCTGTGTGTTTTCTCCGTGTCTGCTTATCTCCCCCTTGCTGTGAGGTCCCGCTGCA